>CAUYPK010077747.1:0-18497 GCA_963574355.1 Loris lydekkerianus | reverse complement strand
TTCCTTCTTAATCTCATCTCTGACCCAGTCATCATTCAGCATAAGGTTATTTAACTTCCATGTTTTTGTATGAGTATGCAGGTTCCTGTTGTTACTGAGTTCAACTTTTATTCCATGCTGGTCCAAGAGGATGCTAGGAATAATTTCTATTCCTTTAAATTTACTGAGGTTAGATTTTTGACCTAAGATGTGGTCAATTTTGGAGTATGTTCCTTGGGCTGATGAGAAGTATGTGTATTCAGTTTTGTTGGAATGAAATGTTCTGTAGATGTCTGCTAAATCCAAATGTTGGATGGTTAGGTTTAAATCTAAAATTTCTTTGCTCAGCTTATTAGAGGATCTATCCAACAGTGCCAAAGGAGTGTTGAAATATCCGACTATTATAGAGCTGGAGGAAATCAAGTTGCTCATGTCTGTTAGAGTTTCTCTTATAAATTAAGGTGCATTCTGGTTGGGTGCACAGATATTAATAAATGAAATCTCATAATATTGAGTATTACCCTTAACAAATACGAAGTGACCATTCTTATCCTTCCTAACTTTGTTGGTTTAAAGCCTATTGTATCTGCAAATGGAGTTGCAACACCTGCTTTTTTCTGATTACTATCAGCCTGAAATATGGACAACCATCCTTTCACCCTGAGTCTATATTTATCTTTTAAGGTAAGATGTTACTCTTGTATGCAGCAAATATCTGGTCTGAGTTTTTGTATCCAGTCAGCTAATCAGTGTCTCTTTAGAGGACAGTTTAAGCCATTTACATTAATGAAGAATATTGATAAGTCTGGTAAAATTTTGGGTATCAAGTTTTTTGATAGTCCAGTGGACATTTTTAATCCTTTTGCCATTGTGGAAGTTGGAGTTTGATCAAAAGTTTCTGAGTGAGTTTACTTTTGTTGTAGAGGATTGGGCTGGTCACTTTGGAGGATAGGTCTGAGAATATCTGGAAGAGCTGGTTTGGTTATGGCAAATTTCTTCAACATATGAATGTCATTAAAGTATTTAATTTCTTTATCATAAATGAAACTCAGTTTAGGTGGATACAGGATCTGGGGTTGAAAGTTATTTTGCTTTAGAAGATTAAAAGTCAATGACCACCCTCTTCTGGCTTGAAAATTTTCAGCAGAGAGATCTGCAGTCATTCTAATATTCTTCCCTTTGTAAGTAAGGGATTTCTAACATCTGGCTGCTTTCAGTATTTTCTTCTTCATATTAAAACTAGTGAAGTTAATTACGATATGCCTGGGGGATGTCTTATTCAGAATGAGTTGTGCTATGTTCTGAAAGTGTCCGCTATCTGAATTTCAGAATCTCTTGGCATGTCTGGAAAATTCTCTTTCATAATTTCATGGAGAATGGCCTCTGTGCCTTGCGAGGCCACTTCATCACTTACAGGGATTCTAATGACATGGATGTTAGCCTTCTTTGAATAATCCCAGAGCTCTCTGAGAGAATGATCCATTTTTGCTCTCCATTTCTCTTCCTCTTTGAGACTTTGGGATTGTTCAAGGGCTCTGTCTTCAATGTCAGAAATTTTTTCTTCTGCTTGCTCCACTCTGTTACTGAGGGCTTCTACTTTATTTTTCAGATCTTTGGGGGCTGCAAATTCTTGCTAGTGTGTGTCAAAATTTTTGGTGGTTTTGTCTTTAAATTCATTAAATTCTTGAGACAACTTTTGAATTTCTCCTCAAATTTCGAATTCCGACTTTTGAATTGCTGCTTGAATTTCTAATTTAAAATTTTCCTTCATTTTATTAATCTTGTTTTCAATCTAAATTCTCAATTTGATTTCTGATATCTCGGCTAGCTGTTTATGAATGGGATCTTCAGTTACACCTGCCATATCTTTCCTTGGGGGGGGGGGTCGATCTATTCTGATTATTCATGTTAACAGAGTTTTTCTGCGGATTCCGCCCATGATTTTTTTACACCGTTTGTTTTTACCCCTGAAGCTTTGTCGAGTACCCATACAGTGCTATGGCCTGAAAAACTGGGGACCTATTTGGTGTGGTGGGGCTAAGTGGTTCTGTCTTGTTTTCAGCTGGTCTCTGTTCCACCCTAGTGAAACAGTTACTCTGGGTTTAAGTCTGAGCTGTGGAGAAATACCCAGCAATTAAGTCACCCCACTCCCCACAGGCAACAATTGGAAAAGGAAAATCAAACCTTCCTACAATCACACACCCAGGGCACCACCCGAATAGTCCTCAGGCGATTGGCTCAGTTCAAAAGGTCCAAATCAATAGTCTTAGTCAGCACCTGTCTCAGATGGGTGTGTTTAAAAGGGTCTGGTGACTACTCAGATTCCTCTGGTGCAGCAAATAGATCAGTCTGGGAAGGTTGATGACTCCTTCCCCACCTTGCACCTCTGTCACACCCAGTTACTGATAGCGCCACAAAGCTGTGACTCAGTTGCCTCTACTGAATCGATCCTCCAGGGGTTTGCACCTGCCTGAATCACAAGGAAATATATTTCTGCTCAGTCAGGTGCAGAAATATAGAGTGCTCTGCCTCTCTCCATCAGGGGGAGGTAAGGCCTGACAACCTCAAGCGCTTGATGGAGGCTGGGGGGTGTTCACTCAGTTCCTGCCCCACCCATGATTGATGTTACTGACAGAACAGAAAAACTTTGTGGAAATTTGTTTCTGTTCCTGCTAAATTCCCCTGCAGAAGAGAAGCTGTTTTGAGTTCCCAAAGCCTGCGCCTCAGGCCCTGTCTTTGCTCCTGCAGATTTGTATTCAGTTAGCTGTCAGTTCTAGCCACCTGTCTTCCTTTGTCTATAGGCTGATGATCCCCTGAGTGCCAGGTGTGTCTTAGGCTCAGTAAAGCGTTTCTCTGGGTCAGCCTTACCTTATGAATGACCTGGCTCTGTGCATGCATTTCTAGGCCCTGTGCTCCACCCAGGCTGGTACCGCCTCAGGTAAACCCTTTACTCACAGGGCCTGCGTTTCCATCCCAGATGTGTTCCATGGTGGTTGCCACCTGAGTAGATGCCCGGCCTCCTCTGTTTGCCCAGGGAGACAGGGTGTGTGGCTTCAGAATATCTGGGAGTGAGCCCTATTGTTGCCAAAAGACGGCTGCTGCTCTGCACCTTGGGGGAACGCCGCTCCGGTGTGGTTCCATCTCAGATGACCTTCCTCTCCTCACTCCCATGCCATAGAGTCAGCACTGACCAGCTGCAATTTAGGCCCTGTCCACATGCCTTGAGAAATCACCCAAGAATCTGGACTCCTGGGGGACAGGCCTCCAGACTTCAGAGAGTGGAGGGGAGTGCTGGGAATTTAGAGTTTCAGGTAGAGGATATACACAGTTTTATGCCTGGCAGGAGAACACCATAGCACCCTAGTAGGGGAGGTAGGTCCAGTTTTTAGAGAGTCTCTCCCATGGAGTGTAGTGGGAGGACGTTTGAACTCTGTTTATGGGGCACTCCAAGCTGTTCTCATTGGGGAGGGGACTTCTGTTCACTTCATGATGTATTTTGTACCTTTTGTTTGTATCCTTGGGGTCGCAGCTCGCCTCAGCAGGGTTGATGTCCATTCTTCAACCTTCTCTCTTGGTGCAGCTCTAATCCACCAGATTACTTGCTAAATTTCTGTCTTTTAACTCTCCTTCTAGACGGGAGCTTCTGTGGAAAGCTGGCTTCAGTAAGCCATCTTATCTCTTCTCCCCTGAGTGTGACATTTTTGAGCTGTGTATTTCTAGACAAATCATTTCATAATTTGGTGTTTATAACCCTGGGTCTGTTCTGGATAATTTCTACACTGTTTCCTAACTGATATTCCAAAATTCATGAATTCAAAAAAGAGGAAGTAATTGCTAGGGCTTATGTGGAAAATTAAATTAATACAAGCAAGTTGAAAATTAGATAGTACAACGTGCCAATTATTGGCAAATGTCTTTAAATGTGGTTGGAAGATAGCAATAGAAAATAGAAGAATGTTACAATGGTATAGATAGGAAACAAATGATCCTGTACTCAGTTTTTGATACTTAGAACAGCAGGACAAAGATATTGTAAATTAAGAAATATACCCTGAAGTTCTGTGTGTGTGCATGTGCATGTGTGTATAGAAAGAGACACAGAAAAAGAGAGAGAAAATATAATGGTTTTAAATATTGAGGATTATTCTGTATGTCCAGACTCAGTATAATCACAGGGAAAAACAGGCAATACAATAATTAAAGATTATTGTATGTGAAATTTTAGAAATAGATTTATTTCTATGATGTTATGCCCTGCTGCAGAAGAAATAGCTAAAATAAATACATATTATTTTAAAATAAACATTAGAGATTTTGAATTGACAATTTTATTAATGTACATCTATCATTATGATTAGCAATATAAATGCTGTGCGAGGAGTTCTGGCATAGATTACCATAATCTTTCTTAAAAGAATTATGATTAAAGAGAAGACTGACAGCTTACCTCTGGAGAAACTCCAAAGCATGAGATACATCTTACTGGATCTTAATTGCAGAAATAAAAAAAAAAAAAAATCATAAAAGTTATTAGGAAGGGGAAATGTATTTTCAACTGTATCATCTTATAACAATGTCTTATTATCCTCACAGTCAATAAGAAAACTTTCCAAAAAATAAATTTTTGTTACTAATGTCACATAAATTCAGTGTCACCTTATTCTAAACTCAATTCAAAGTTGAGAACAGACAAGTTCTGAAATGTTCCTGTACATGCATAGAGTATAAATGTAGATAAGCATAACTGCCATAATAATAGAATAAATATAACTAGAATTATTCCATTAGAAGTAATAATCACCATTTATTGCAATTCTATAATTGTGAAAGTAATTAATACATGGTAAAGCTAATCTTCAAGTTATTTTACCTTTATTATTATGCTGATAGAAACTGAGATGCTGATAGATTAAACTAATCACAAAAAGTAAACAGCTAATTAATGAGAGTTAATATTTAATTTATATTTTTCTAGCTTAACTATCTACATTCTTTTGAAATACACTTAAGTGCATTCAGTGAAATTGGAAGGTCAAAATTTGCAGTAAGTTCTGAGTATTTATGATCTAAAGTATTTTAAACTCTAATTTACATAGTAAAATCTAAGAAATATACAATTGTTTTAACTTAACAATAACCCAAGAAGAGGTTTCACTCTCTATAAAAAAATCAAGAAGGAGGGGAGGAACAATATTACAGCTGAGTAACAGCTTCCTTGCAACTGGGCACAGTGACTCAGTTGAACTACCTTGGAAGAACTTGGGTGAGAGTGCAGAGGATCTTAAGCATTGTGTAGGGCCCTGGACTGCACTGTTGAGCTGGACAGAGCTAATAATGTTCGGCTGTGGGATGCACGGAGCCATTGTGGGAGAACTGCCCTGGCAAGCTCTGCCCTCAGGGTCACAGAGCTAGGATCAGACAGGAGACTTTGGACGAGTAATCTAGTGACTGAGCAGCCTAAAGACAGGGACTGAGATGCCTTTCAGCCTTGGTCCTCAGGGGCATAGAGTGAGACTGGTTTGGGCATACTGAGTAAGTGGGCAGCCTCTTCAGGAGTGATCCCAGTGACAAATGCTTTCCTGGGAAATCTTCTGCTTAGCCAAGGCTAGCAGTTTAAAGCACCTTTTTAGCAGCCTGAGGAGAGACTTAGGCTCTCCACCCTAAGGGGTTTGAGAAATCAGAAGAGGCCTCCGGTCTCCATCTCATTCAGGTGAATCAGCATTGTGATTAACAACTTATACCCCAGGAGATCCCCTGTTGCCCAGACAATATCCAGCAATTTATATATATACTTCTTTTTTTTTTTTTTTTTTTTTTTTTTTAATTTCAACATTTTCCCTCTAGGTTTTTCATTCTTTCTTTCTTTTTATTTCTTTTCTTTCTTCATTTTTCTAGTTTAAATATAATTTTTCATTGTTCCCTTCTTTAACAATTAGAACTTCATTTTGTTAGTGTTTCTACCCCTATTATTTGAATTTTTCCCCAATTTTATCCTGTAATGTTTTCTGTTTGCTTGTTTTGGTTTGATTTGTAGCATTTTTCTCTTTCATCTCTACCAGGTGAAGGTGGGGTACTGTGTTGTAACAGGCTAGCAAAGAGCTGCTGCCCTCAAGGGAACCACCCAACCCACCACCCCAAGAGGTTGGGGGTATTTAAGGTTGGGTCAAAGTACCCTACTGTACACCTATATTGCTCTTGTCTCCCTCTTTCTGTGCCTCACTTTTTTTTTGTCAATATTCCCTTTTACTAACTCCCTCTCCTTTATGTTCTTTTCTTTACTTTTTTTTCTTTTTTTCTTTTTCTTTCTTTTTTTTTTTTTTTTTTTTTTTTTTTTTTGTTACCCTTTTTTACCATCTTGGTCTTCAATTTTCTCATCCTTCTAGTCCTGTACCAAAGGGACTCATCAAAACCTTAGGCCAGAGGCACAGTAACTTAAAGAGCAGGAGGAAGTGAAAGGAAAATTAGGGCAAGGAAACAGACAAAAGAAAACACTCATGAGGAAGAATCAGCAGAAAAATTCTGACTGCATGAAAAACAAGTCCAGATAACCCCCTCCCCCCAAAAGACCATGAAGTAGCTACTGCAGAGGATTCCACCTATAAAGAAATGTTAGAAATGACAGAAAGGGAATTTAGAATACAAATGATAAAAACATTGAAGGAAATGATGAAAACAATGAATATAATTGCTGATAAAGTGGAAAATAACCAAAAGGAAATCCAAAAACAGAATCAAATAAGAGATGGATGATATGAAGAATATATGAAAGAGACAGTAGAGCGATAGGAACTGAAGCAGTCAATTAGGGAATTTAAAGATGCAATAGAAAGTATCAACAACAGATTAGACCATGCAGAAGAAAGAATCTCAGAGGTAGAGGACAATGCTCTTGAGATTACTCAGATAGTTAAAGAAGCAGAAAAGAAGAGAGAGAAAGCAGAATGTTCACTGACAGAATTATGGGACTTTATGAAGCATTCAAGCATACGAATTATAGGTATCCCAGAAGGGGAAGAAGAATGCCCAGGGGAATGGAAGCCATACTAGAGAATATTATAAATGAAAATTTTCCAAATATTACCAAAGATTCTGACAGACTCTTCTTAGAGGGATATTGGACTACAGGTCACCTAAACTCTAACCGAGCTTCTCCAAGACACATTGTGATGAACCTGTCCAAAGTCAAGACAAAAGAAAAGATTCTTCAACCTTCCAGGAGTAAGTGCCAGTTGATCTACAGGGGCAAATTCATCAGGGAGCCTGTAGACTTCTCTAATGAAACTTCTAAAGCAAGAAGACAATGGTTATCTATCTTTAATCTACTTAAACAGAACAATTTCCAGCCCTGAATTCAATATCCTGCTAAGATAAGGTTTAAAATTGGGAGATAAATAAAATCATTTACTAATATGCAAACATTGAGGAAATTCACCACAAGAAGATCAGCTCTACAGGAAATATTGCAACCTTTTCTACACACAGACCATCACAATGGATCAACAGCAAAGTAAGCACACAGCAATTAAAGGACAGAACCTGACTTCCACACTGATGCAAAAGATAAAACTAAGCAATAGACTTTCACAAAATAACATGAATAGAACACTACCACACTTATCAATTATCTCAATAAATGTTAATGGCTTGAATTCCCCACTTAAAAGGCATAGATTGGCTGATTGGATTAAAAAAACATAAGCCATCCATTTTCTGTCCACAGGAAACACACCTAGCTTCAAAAGACAAATTAAAACTCTGAGTGAAGGGTTGGAAGACAATTTTTCAGGCAAACAGAATTCAGAAGAAAAGAGGGGTTGCAATCTTATTTTCAGATACATGTGGATTTAAAGCAACTAAAGTAAAAAAAAAAAATAATAAAGATTATCACTTCATATTGGTCTAGGAAAAAATGCAAACTGAAGATGTTTCAATTCTAAATATTTATGCATCCAAGTTAAATGCTTCCAGATTCTTGAAACAGACCTTACTCAGTCTGAGTAATATGATATCCTATTATACAATAATAAAAGGGGACTTTAACACTCCTCTTACATAGCAGGACAGATCCTCTAAACAGAAATTAAACAAAGATATAAGGGACGTAAATGAGACCCTAGAACAACTGTACTTGATAGACTTACATAGAACAGTTCATCCCAAAGATAAAGAATATATGTTCTTCTCATTGTACCATGGAACATTCTGCAAAATTGATCATATCCTAGGACACAAAACAAACCTCAACAGAATCAAAAGAACTGAAATTTTACCTTGTATCTTCTCAGACCACATGGCACTAAAGGTGGAACTCAACTCCAACAAACACGTTCAAACCAACACAGAGGTATTGAAATTAAACAACCTTCTGTTGAATAAAAGTTGGTTGCAGGAAGAAATAAATGAGGAAATCATTAACTTTCTTGAGCATAACAACAATGATGACACAAGCTACCAAAACCTGTGAGATATTGCAAAAGCAGTTCTGAGAGTAAAATTTATTGCTTTAGAAACCTACATTCGAAAAACAGAAAGACAGCAGATCAACAAACTCACAAGCTATCTTATGGAATTGGAAAAAGAAGAACTATCTAAGCCTAAACACAGCAGAATAAAACAAATATCCCAAATTAAATCAGAGATCAATGAAATTGAAAAAAAAAAGAATCATTCAGAAAATGAATGAAACAAGGAGTTTTTTGTTTTTGTTTTTTTTTTTTAAATAAACCAGATAAACTTTTGGCCAGACTAACTAGAAATAAAAAAATAAAACCTCTAGTAACCGCAATCAGAAATGATAAAGGGGAAATAACAATTAATGCCACAGATATACAAGAGATCATTTCTGTATACTACCAGAAACTCTATGCCCATAAATTTGACAATGTGAAGGAAATGGATCAATATTTGCAATAACACCCTCTCCCTACACTGTCTATATGAAACATAGCTCCTGAACAGACCAATTTCAAGCACTGAAATCAAAGAAACGATAAAAAATCTTCCAAGAAAATAATGCCGTGGTCTGGATGGTTTCACACCAGATTTCAATAAACCTTTCAAGGAAGAGCTTATTCTGGTACTGCATAAATTATTCCAAAAAATTGAGGAGGAAGAAATCTTCCCCGACATGTTCTATGAAAACATACATCACCCGGATATCATAACCAGGAAAAGACCCAACTAAAAAGGAGAATTTCAGACCAATTTTACTAATGAATATAGATGCAAAAATTCTCAACAAAATTCTAGCCAATGAACTACAGCTTATCATCAAAAAAGTCATATATCATGATTAAGTAGGTTTCATCCCAGGGATACAAGGGTTTAATATACACAAGTCCATAAATATCATTCACAGTATTAACAGAAGCAAAAGCAAAGACCATGTGATCCTCTCAACAGATGCAGAAAAAAAATTCGAAAAAAATCCAGTATCATTTTCTAATTAGTACACTGAAGATTATAGGTAAAGGTGGCACATTTCTTAAACTGATCGAAGTTATCTATTACAAACCCACAGCTAATATTTTACTGAATGAAATAAAACTGAAAGCTTTTCCTCTTAGAAGTAGAACCAGACAATATTGTCTTCTGTTATCATTACTATTCAACGTAGTGCTGGAAGTTCTAGCCAATACAATTAGGCAAGACAAGGAAATAAAGGGCATCCAAATGGGAGCAGAGGAAGTCAAACCCTCCTTCTTTGCTGATGATATGATTTTAAACTTAGAGAACCCCAAAGACTCAACTGCAAGACTCCTGGAAGTCATCAAAAAATACAGTAATGTCTCAGGATATAAAATCAATGTTCACAAGTCAGTATCCTTTGTATATGCCAATAACAGCCAAGATCAGAAGCTAATTGAGGACACAACTCCCTCCACATAGCTTCAAAGAAAATAAAATACCTAGGGATATACATAACAAAAGAGGTAAAGGACCCCTATAAAAAAATTTTGAAACCCTAAGAAAGGAAATCCTAACAAATGGAAGAACATATCATGCTCATGAATTGGCTCTACCAATTCAATGCCAATCCTAGCAAAATACCAATATTTTACTTTTAAGACATGGAAAAAATGAATCTGCATTTTGTATGAAACCGGAAAAAAAAACCCAAATAGCTAAGGCAGTTCTTAGTAATAAAAAGAAAGCTGGGGGCATCAGCATACCAGATTTTAGGCTGTACTACAAAGCTATAGTGGTCAAGACAGCATGGTACCGGCACAAAAATAGAGAAATAGACATTTGGAATCGAATAGAAAACCAGGAAATGAAACTAACAACTTACAACCACCTAATCTTTGATAAACCAAACAAGAACCTACACTGGGGGAAAGACTCCCTATTCAACAAATGGTGCTGGGAGAATTGGATATCCACATTTAAAAGACTGAAACTGGACCCACACCTTTCTCCACTAACAAGAATTGATTCCAGGTGGATAAAGGACTTAAATTTATGGCATGAAACAATAAAAATCCTCAAGGAAAGCATAGGAAAAACACTGGAAGATATTGGCCTGGGGAAAGACGTCATGAAGAAGACTCTTGTGGCTATTGCAACAATAATAAAAATAAAAAAATAGGACATAATTAAGCTAATGAGCTTCTGTACAGCTAAGGAGACAACCAAAGCAAATAGGCAACCTACACAATTGGAAAGGATATTTGCATATTTTGAATCAGACAAAAGGTTGATAACTAGGATCTATAGAGAACTCAAATTAATCCACATGAAAATAGCCAACAATCCCGTATATCAATGGGCAAGAGACATGAATAGAACCTTCTCTAAAGAAGACAGACGAATGGCTAACAAACATATGAAAAAATGCTCATCATCCCTAATTATTAAAGAAATGCAAATTAAAACTACCCTGAGATACCTTCTAACTCCAGCGAGAATGGCCCACATCACAAAAGCTCAAAACTACAGATGCTGGCATGAATGTGAAGAGAAGGGAACACTTTTACACTGCTGGTGGGACTGCAAACTAATACAACCTTTTTGGAAGGAAGTATGGAGAACCCTCAAAGAACTCAGGCTAGACCTCCCATTTGATCCTGCAATCCCATTAGTGGGCATCTAACCAGAAGGAAAAAAAAAATCCTTTTATAATAAGAACACTTGCACTAGACTGTTTATTGCAGTTCAATTTACAATCGCCAAAATGTGGAAACAGCCTAAATGCCCACCAACCCAGGAATGGATTAACAAGCTGTGGTATATGGATACCATGGAAGACTATTCAGCCATTAAAAGAAAATGGAGACTTTACAGTCTTTGTACTAACCTGAATGGAAGTGGAACACATTATTCTTAGTAAAGCATCACAAGAATGGAGAAGCATGAATCCTATGTACTCAATTTTGATATGAGGACAATTAATGACAATTAATGACATGGTGGGGGTGGGAGAAATGGAGAAAAGAGAAAGAAAGAAGGAAGGAGGAGTGGGGGAAAAGGAAGAGCAGAGAGAGGGGAGGAGGGGGGAGGTGGGGTCTTGGTGTGTGACACACATTTGGGGGGCAAGACACATTTGTAAGAGTAACTTTAACTAACTAATACAATCATTTTAATGTGGTTTCTTGTACCCTCAATGAATCCCCAACAATTAAAAATAAAATAAATAAATAAAGAAGAATTTTAGTTCATGTCCCCTAAGAAAAAATATTATTGTTTGTCTTTCTTTCAAAGGAAAAAATAAATTAATCTATTGAATACCTGCACTATTCTATTCATTGCTGGTTATCAAGAAATTTATGCAAAAAATAGTTTGAATAATCTAAATGTTAGCAAATCTATGCTAATTATAAAAAAGTAATAGAAAACTTAAATTGATTTAAAATATGCCAAATTAAGAAAAGTTGATAAAACTGAACTTCTATCTCTAGATTATATACAATGTAAAGATAACTTGTGAGTATTAATGTGACTTAAACAATTTAGGTCACAGAAAATTTGACAACCTAGTTCCAAGAAACAGAAATAGTCACACTAGGAGGCCAGCATTCTGACCATAATGCAAGCTTATTTGTGGTGAGGGTATTTTGAATTAATTATGCATATAATTTTTAACATTAATTATTTTGAAACATCCAAGTAAAAATGATAATGTAAGTTTTCATGTAACTTGAGGAATTTCGGAGAGAAATTTTGGCTGGAGCTCCAACCTTGAAAGCTTTTTTTTTTTTTTTTTTTTGCCAACAGGCAGTAATTGAATCTGTGTGTGTACACGGGGGTCTCACAGATGGAAAGGAAAGGGGGGTCTCAGACTGAATATTGATGATGATGAAAGTTATGTGCCTAGTGGAGGAGTGATACTGTAAAGAAGACTAAGAAGTAAGCGTATCAATAGAAATAATTTGTTCAGTGAATGCAATGAAAGAAAATGTTTCAATAGAGGGTTAGACTCAACAATATCAAATGTTGATGTAAACTACTGTATTTTAGGTCAGATGTTTTAACAATTCTTTTATATCTGCATTTGGAAACTCAAATGACTTTTTAGAAAAAATATTTCTATTCAGAGAATTAAAATAAGTTCTATATGTCAATAACAGTCATATCAGTGACTCAATAACATTGTCAATAGACACACAGAAAATAAAATAGGAATATATTTAAACAAGGAAGTGAAAGGTCACTCTCTGCAAGGACAACTACAAAACACTAAGGAAAGAAATTAGAAGATGCCAACATAACATGCTCAATGATCAGGAGAATCAACACTATTAAAATGTCCATAATACTATAATTTCACAGATCTAGAAAAATATTCTCTGCTTTTGGAACCTCAGAAGAGCCCGGATAGCCTACATGATTTTAAACGAAAAGAAATCTGGAGGCATCACATTACCAGACTTCAAACCATACTGTAAGGCTATCATAACAAAGTAGGGTACTGGTACAAAAATAGAGAAACAGAGCAATGGAAAGGAACAGAGGACCAAGACATAAAACCTATTTGGAACCAACTGATCTGATCTTAAAAAAAGCAGACAACATACACTGGAAAAAGAATCCCTTTTCTATAAATGGCTCTAGAAAAATTAGATAGACACACCCAGAAAATGAGCTTTTTCTTTTTTAAAATTTTAAGGCAATCATGAACTACATGTTTTTGTCACTGTCTATTCAAAGTAAATTTTTCCCCATCAATTCCTTAGTTTAATAAAAATTCATTTTAAATATGACCGTGTGCTCTATTAAAATTTACATTTACCATTAGCACATAATTTTTATTTACATTTTCAGAAAGTGGTTGTCTTTAATATTAACTTTTTAAACTCATTTTACAATAACATTTCTCCAATGTCAGATATTTTATCTTTGGCATAATAGATTCCCAAAAGCTTTCATTTATTTGCATTAATTGGATGAAAAATATCAAACCATTATTGAATTAATTCACTTTGCCTATTGAAGTATTTGATGACACTGATATCATATGAATCTAGCATGCATTCTTAACTGCCACTGAAGTATTTTTTCTGTTAAAGAAATTACACATTATCTAGGATCTCAACTGATGGAAGGGTATTGTTTGGATGAGTAACAAGAGATAGAATATAATTTGTGAGTTGATATACATTATATTGCTTGAATTTTCACAAAATCTACTAGTTATATCATAATAAGCTTTTTACATGATTGGGTTAAACTGATGCATCATGAGATAAGCCTGATTCATTTTATTTTTCAACATTGCCTTAGTAATTTAAATTTATGAACATTTGTTTTTCTGAGGCTTAGAACTAAATTTTTCAATAGAATTGCTAAGCAATATTTAGATTCAGTAATAAACCCTTAATGTTCATACAAATTTTCGTATAATTATTATTACTGGTTTATTTTCATCATAGTACATAGCTCAAAATTACTTGTATTAGAAGTATCACAGGTTCTTAAAGTAATGTTTTGAGCCATGCTGTCCTAAATTATTTTTCCTTTGGAGCTGCAATACTAAAATGATATAAACAAAACATTTTAAAAGCAGTACACTGTTTTTTGTGTGTTCACATCTCCTTTCATTTGAGATCACACTTTGATTTAAAATAGCCAGATAAATGTCTTTAGACATTAGTGTTGAAATTAGTTTATGTGAATTTTTCTTTCATAGACATAAAAAATATTTTCATGTCATTTTAAAAATTGTCTTATAACTTACTGGAATGCAAACCTTTGGAATATTTTATATGTATTTTATTTCTATTAAAAATAATTTTCTCTATCTTTAAAAATATTTCAAACCTATGGAAATTAAAAAAAAAAAAAGAAAAGGCATGCTTTTTTTTGTGTGTGTGTGTATGTTATCACAACACATATCAACAGTTCATATAAAATGACAAAGTGTCATGTGTATTCAATTTTTTCCAAACAGGAGCCACAGTTTGCTCATTTTGATAAATAATCTGTTTTACTTGCTTTTCTGTATACTATACATTCTGTAATTTAAATTTCATTGCTTCAATATTATTTAGTAATTCTTTCCATGGGGTGAGAGTAGTTTTATATGTGATTCATCAAGTCAGTCCATCTTTTAGGCAATTGAAAAAAAAATAACATAAGTTATGTTTAATTTGTTTGAAAGAGTATTAGAATAATGTTAGAATAACTGGTACAGTTGAAATTGCATCTCCTACTAACAAATTCTGCATCATACATGGAACAAAAAATCTCCATTTCCAGCCAAAATTCTAGACTGTATTTTTTTCATTCTAATCAGTATTATTATTAAAGTTTCAATGCATGGTTTTAATTACAGGTTACTTTTTAAATCTACACATAACTCAAAGGCTGCATTTATAAAAGTGAACAGTCAATGATTCAGTAATGAGTTTAGAGTTTTTCTTTCTCATACAGTTGTTCAAAATGTACAAAATAAATCACAGTTGTTTAATATGACTTTGTCTCTATCACAATCAACTTAACCTGAGTAACATTCATTTTAAAATTTTATGCATGTCATTATAAAATTTTATTAGCCATAAAAACACATTCTTGAGTTTTCTCTTCCAAGGGGTAATAATTTGCTTTCTCATGCATTTTAGTAATCTTATGTATTTTGGCATTCAGGATCAAATTCTGAAATCATTTCCTCATAAACCAGAATATTGTTTTCTGTAAATAAAAAAAAATTGAGTCCTAAGATCATCATTATTGGCTAAATATTAAACAACCAGTATATTATTTTTAAGAACAGTAGTCAATGTTCTTTATTGATATAATAGCATGCTCCAGTTTATCTTTTTTTTAATAGTAATTTCTGCACAGTGGGAATTACTCACCATTATTGTTTCTAGACATGAAAAATTAACCCAAACACTTTTAAATGTTTAACTTCTTTGCTTTATGCCATTTTTTTTGAGCACCAAGTTCTTATTTTATATATCTATTAAGATTTCAAATTTTACTCATGACCCATATTCTAAATGTTTTAAAAATAAAATTAAACTCTATTTATGTGTAATAACAGTAATATACTTTCATAAAAGTAAAAGACTGGTTTTATTGCTCTATAGCTTCAAAGATTGAGACTATTTTGGTGCAAAAAACAAAATAAACCTATAATTGTGACCCAAACAGAAGGCTCTAACCTAAAAGCAACAGAATGAAGAAAGATTTTAAGCATAGAGTGTGAAAACTAACAAAACACTCAGACCCAGCACCTGTGCTTACATCTAGAGTTTAATCACATGTCCACCCTTATCTATAAGAGCTGCTAGAAAACATGTTTCTTTTGGTTAGACCTGTGTCCAGTTGTGGAGGGGGAGGGGAATTTATTAGTGAGGAAAATAGAGAAAAAAAGAGTAAACATATCTGGTGAACGATTAAATAAGAACCATGTAGTTACATTTAATACATATTTTTTCATATGATTCATATTCTTTTTCCATTTGAACATAGCTTTAAACTACTATATTTAAAATTATCTTGAAGTTACATATCCTGTCTTTCCTGGAATATAATTTCTGAATTTAATGTGGAATACCCTTTTAATTAGTTACAAATTTTCTAAGATGTTTATTTAGAATTTTATATGTGTACGTGCATAATACATGTATCCATGTGTATGTTGGTATAAATATGTATGTATAAAGATAACGCTCTAAAATTTTTATATACATTATTTTACAAGTTTTTAAAGAGTTTTGTAAAAAATAGAAATTATCATAAAATGCATGTGAAGTAGTATTTAGGTGAAATATATTATATATGTGTATGCATACATACACACATCCCAAGAAAAAATCATAGCTACTTTGGAGCTACCCTACAGTTCTCAGTGGCAATTAAAATTTTATATTGTAAAATAAGCTATATTTTCAGATTTATTGGAATAGAAGTTATCTTGTATTATTTTATGCAGTTTAAATCTTCCCCATATCACTTGGTGTTCTGCACTTCTCATTTCTAATTCTGTTTTTATTTGTACTTTTGCATTTTTTTATTAATTAGATTGTCAAGTGATTATTTTATTTAAACAGAAAGCAACTGCTCCACTGACTTACCAAGTCTATTTTGTTGAGATTCATATTTAAAGCCGCTGTACTCTCAAGGAAAGTAATATCAATTACACACATAAACTGTTGGTTTGTTTATATTGTGAGATTCTCTGACCCTATGATATAAGTCCATAAATGGTAGCATAATGTCTTAGTATATGCTAATGTACCTGTTGTTAATCTCAAGATAAAATAATAGATATATTATGCATAATGTTTTTTTTTTTTATTAAGTCATATATACATAGATCCTGAATACATTTATGCTTTCGTGGGATTCAATGTGTTGATAATTTGTACAAATTGGAGTGCTTATATCCTACTAATTAACTCATTTACTTGATCACAGTGTTAAGACATTTGTGTTCAATACTTAATAGATTTGACTTGTACTCATACAATATGCTCCATAGGTGAGGTCCCATCATTAACCTCCCTCTATCGAACCACTCTCCTCCCTTCTAATCCCCCTCCCATTCCCTCCTTCATCCTGGGCTATAGTTGTGATTCATCTCTCATATGAAAGTGTGAGTGATTATAAATTGGTTTTATAGTAGTACTGAGTACGATGGATATTATTCTTCTGGTCCTGAGATACTTTATTAAGAAGACTATTTTCCAGTTCCATCCATGTAAACATAAAAGTCTCCACCTTTTTTAATGCTGCATAGTATTCCATGGTATACATATACCATAATTTATTAATCTATTCATGGGTTGATGGGCACCTTGGCTTCTTCTAAGACTTGGCAATTATGAATTGAGCTGAAATAAACAATCTGGCACATTTATCCTTGTTGCCAAGTGATTTTTGGTCTTTTGGATATATACCTAGTAGAGGAATTACAGGATCAAACGGCAGGGCTACATTTAGATCTCTGAGTGTTCTCCAAACTTCTTTACAAAAGGAACATACTAGCTTGCATTCCCACCAGCAGTGCAGAAGTGTTCCCTTTTCTCCACATCCACGCCAACATGTGTAGATTTGGGATTTTGTAATGTGGGCCACTCTTACTGGAGTTAGATGCTATCTCAAAGTGGTTTTGGTTTGCATTTCTCTGATAATTAAAGATGATGAGCATTTTTTCATGTGTCTGTAGATTGTGTGCCTGTCTTCTTCAGAGAAGCTTCTGTTCATGTTTCTTGCCCACAATGAAATAGGATTACTTGTTCTTTTCTTATTAATAAGTTTGAATTCTCTGAGGATTCTGTTTACTAGACCTTTGTCGGAAATATAACCTGCAAAAATTCTCTCCTATTCTAAGGGCTGTCTACTTGCTTTACTTACTGTGTCCTGAACGTAGGTCATTTTTTAGAAATATAAACAATTGAGAAGTTGTGGAAGTTTATCAGGTGATCCCTTCTGAATGTCTATGCCTTTATGTTGCTTTAACGTTTGGATACATTTGCATGTGGCTTCCCTTTTCTGAAAAGTGATAAGGAGGAAACTGGTTGAATTGTGTTAGGTATAGCATTTTATTTGAATGGACATATGTTTTAATCTTCATTGGGCAGTGTTTGCCAACAGAATCTGAAGATGATTTTATAAAGGATTAGTACAATGGGCATCAAAAATAGGAGGTGGTGCTTGTGGCTCAAAAGAGTAGGGTCCTGGCCCCATATGCCAGAAGTGGTGGGTTCAAACTCAGCCCTGGCCGAAAACTAAAAAAAAAAAAAAAAAAGTTTCCAGTTTTCTGGAAAGGGGGCAGAAGCTGACTGGGAATAAAGATACTGTTTCTGGGAGAGTACCAGAAAAAAGCTAAACATGATAATCAACAGATTTGGACTGGGTGAAGAGTCTTTTTTTTTTTTTTTTTTTAACAAGGCTTTCAGTAAAGCAAGCACAGGGAATGGAGCCAGTCCTTACTTACTCCTTCTGATTTAAATTTTTCCTATTGTGATTCCTTATCAATTATTAAACATTATATGAAATTTTTTAAAAAAAAAAAAAAAAAAAAAAGAAAGAAAGAAAGAAAAAAAGAAAAGGAAAAAGAAAAAGAAAAAAAA
>CAUYPK010077744.1:0-34524 GCA_963574355.1 Loris lydekkerianus | reverse complement strand
TCCCAGATTATCATGGCCAATAACTAGTTCAGAAATCAGAATGTGACTCAAATCTTGTTAAATTAAAAGTAATGAAAGTTTACTAAGAAGAACATGTTCCAGCTCCATCCACGTAAACATGAAAGAGGTAAAGTCTCCATCATTCTTTAGAGCTGCATAATATTCCATGGTGTACATATGCCACAATTTATTGATCCATTCATGGACTTTGGTACTTTAATGGGGATTGCATTGACTCTGCAGATCATTTTGGGTAATATAGGCATTTTAACAATGTTGATTCTGCTGATTCATGAATATGATATGTTTTTCCATCGTTTTATGTCTTCTGCTGTTTTCTTCCTCAGTGTTTCATAGTACTTCCTGTAGAGATCTTTCGCCTCCTTAGTTAAATATTTTCCTAGATATTTTATTTTCTTTGTTTGCTATTGTGAAAGGTGTTGAATAGAAGTGGTGATTGTGGGTGACCTTGTCTGGTTCCAGTTATAAGCAGGAATGCTTTCAGTTATTTAGTCCTTCATAAGTATGATGTTGGCTGTGGGTTTGTCATAGATGGCCTTTATACTTTTGAGGTAAAATCCCATCTGTGCCTATTTTGTTAACCATTCTTTTAAAAGGGTGCTGACTTGTCACATGCTTTTTGTGCATCTAGCAGGAGGATCATATGGTCATGGTTTTTGCTTCTATGTGGTGAATTAATGTTTTTTTTTGTTTGTTTTTTTCTTGGAGACAGAGTCTCACTTTGTCGACCTTGGTAGAGTGCTGTGGAGTCGCAGCTCACAGCAACCTCCAACTCTTGGGTTTAAGCGATTCTCTTGCCTCAGCCTTCCAAGTCACTATGTGGTGAATTATGTTTATAGATTTGGATATGTTAAACCACCCTGACATCTTTGGGATGAAACTCACTTCATGGTGGAGGGTTTTTTTGTTTGTTTTTATGTACAGTTGAATTCAGTTTGCTAGGATTTTACTGAGAATTTTGCATCTATATTCATAAGGAATATTGGCCTTAGTTTTCTTTTTTGTTGTGTCCTTTCCTGGTTTTGATATCAAGGTGATAATTGGCTTTGTAAAACGAGTTGGGGAGGATTCCTTCCTTATATGTTATAGAATAATTTCTGCAGTATAGGTACCAGTTCTTTTGTGTAGGTCTAGTAAAATTCAGGTGTGAAACCTTCTAGTCTAGGACTTTTTTATTGTTAGAAGTATTTTTTATTGCTTCTTCAATTTTAGTATTTGATATCGGTCTTTTCAGGAATTATATTTCTTTCTAAATAAGGCTAGAGAGGCTGTGTGTTTCTAAGAATTTGTTTCCTCCACATTTTCAAGTTTGTGTGCATAGAGAGTTTTATGGTATTCAGAGACGATGTTTTGTATTTCCATGGTATCGGTTGTGATTTCTCCTTTTTCATTTCTGATTGAGCTCATTCGAGTACTTTTATGCTTCCTATTAATTTAGCAAGAGACCTATTAATTTTGTTTATCTTTTCAAAGAACCAACTTTTTGTTTTATTAATCTTTTACTGATTTCATTTAGTGCTGCTCTGATCTTAGTTTTTGGTTTGCTCATTCTTTTCCAGTTTCTTGAGATGATTCATTAGATTGTTGATTTTTGATCAATCTTTCTGTCTTTTGGATGTGGGCATTCAAGGTTAGGGATTTTCCTCTCAGGACTGCCTTAGCTGTATCTCACAGATTTTGATGACTTGTGTCCCCTTTACCATTTAGTTCAAAGAATCTTTTGATTTCCATCTTAAGTTCCTCCTTGACCCAACTGTCTTCAGTAGTATGTTGTTTAGTTTCTATGATTTTGTGTAGAGATGAGTGTTTTTGTTAGAGTTGGTTTCTAATTTTATTCCACTATGGTCAAAAAGATACGTGGTCTGATTTCTATTTTTGTAAATTTGTTGAGACATGTTTTGTGGCCTAGGATGTGATCAATCTTAGAGAACGTTGCATGGGCTGAGGAGAAGAATGTATATATTCAGTGATTGGGGGGTAGAATGCTGTATACATGGCTGTTGGGCCCCTTTGTTACAGAGTTTTGCTTAAGACGTTGTTTCTTTGTTTTCTGTTGGAGGATCTTTCCCATTCTGTCAGTGGGGTTTTACAGTCCCTGGCTGTTCTGGTGCTGCTGTTTATTATTTTGTTTAGAGCAAGTATGATTTGCTTTATAAACCTGAGTACATGTGTTAGGTGTGTAAATACACGTCTTCCTGTTGCTCCCTTTACCCTTATATAATGACCATCTTTTCCTTTCTTTACTTTTGTTGATTTGAAATCTGTGTTATCTGAGATGAGAACTGTTACAGCAGCTTTCTTTTGGTTTCTATTTGCGTGGAATATTGTTTCCCACCCTTTCACCTTGAGTTCTGCAGGGGAGGTGGGAACGTTTTGCAGTTCAGTTTGCTGTGTGCCAGCAGGGCAAGTAGGGTCTTCCAGGATCCTGTTCTCCTGTTGTTCCACTGGCCTTCTGTAATCTTTGTTATATATATATCAGCTTGTTGCCTTTTTCCCCCACTCTGAGTGCCCTGCATTGCTTCTCTATGATTTTATAATGTTGCTTCAGAGAAGAACTTTCCACATGTAGGCAGCTGCCTGCACATTTCACTTTTTTTTTTTTTTTTTGAGACAGAGTCTTAAGCTGGTGCCCTGGGTAGAGTGCTGTGGTGTCATAGCTCAAAGCAACCTCAAACTTAAGCGATTCTTTTGCCTCAGCCTCCTAGGTAGCTGGGACTATAGGCACTCAACCACAATGCCGGGCTATTTTTTGGTTGTAGTTGTCATTGTTGTTTGGCAGGCCTGGGCTGGATTTGAAACCACCAGCTCTGGTGTATGTAGCTGGCAACCTAGCCATTGAGCTACAGGGGCTGGGCCTACTTTTCACTAATTTCCTTGGGAGTGACGTGCTAGCAGGCTGCCTCTAATCTGCCTTTTCTTCTCCTCTTCACCTCACATATACTTTAAAATCATCTCAGGATTACTTATAATGCCTAATACTATGTAAATAGTAGTTGTACTGTATTTATTTATTTTTGTTGTTTTTTGAGACAGAGTCTCACTCTGTTCCCCCAATCCATGGTATCAGCCTAGGTCATAGCAACCTTAAACTCCTGGGCTTAAATGATCCTCCTACCTTAGCCTCCTGAGTAGCTGGGACTGCAGGTGGCCACCACAGTGCCTGACTAATATTTCTATTTTTAGTAGAGATGGGAGTCTCACTTGCTTAGGCTGTCTTGACCTTCTGAGTTCAAGCAATTCTTTCACCTTGGCCTCCCAGAATGCTAGGATTATAGACATGAGCCATCATGCCTGATCCTATTTGTATTTTTTTATGTTTTTTAATATTTTCAATCTACAGTTAATGGAATTCATGGGTACGGAACCCACAGATAGAGCCAACTGCATATTCATTTGTCAGACATACACCTATCAAGCACTTAACTGTGTGCCAAGACTGTATTGAACAGTAGGGATACATGGTTCTTGTGTTCATGGAACTTATGTCTGATGAGGGGGAGGAAATCAATCAAATGCTTTTTAAATAAGAAACTATAAAAACTATGATAAGTAATGTAAAGGAGAGCTACGTTGTGCCATATGAACTTTTCTTAGGGAAGATTTCAACTAATTAGTTGAAAATGCTGAGATCTGAGAATGACAGGCACAGAAAAGTAAAGAATTCAAGGCAAGGAAGCAACATGTACAAAGAACTTTTAAGTGGAATAAACAAAGCATATAGTAGGCAAGAAACTAGAGTGTAGAATAATTTAGGCAAATAGGGAGAATATTTGGGGTCTGACCATGCAAAACTTTAGAGACCAAGTTAAGGAGTTTGAGAAGCCTTTAAATGTTTTTAAGAAAGAAAAGGACAGGGCAGCCACCAGTGGTTCAGTGGGTAGGGCGCTGGCCCCATATACTGAGGGTGGCGGGTTCGAACCCAGCCCTGGCCAAACTGTAACAATAACAAATAGCCAGGCGTTGTAGTGGGCGCCTATAGTCCCAGCTACTCAGGAGACTGAGGCAAGAGAATCACCTAAGTCCAAGAGCTAGAGGTTGCTGTGAGCCATGATGCCATGGCACTCTACCGAGGGCGACAAAAGTGAGACTGTCTTAAAAAAAAAAAGTAAGAAAGAAAAGGACAGGATCAGATTAGTGTTTCTAAAAAGTAATTGCTGCTGAGTTGAGAGAACAAGAGTAAGTGCCAGGAGACCATTTAAGTAGGATTGTAGGAAATTATTAAATACCTTATAGGACATCTGTATTTTACAATAAAATACAGCCTTTAAAAAGAATGAAGTAGGTATGTGTGTGCTGAATGGAATGATGTACTTGATGTGTTTGTTTTAGGTGGAAAGTCTGTGGTACATTGAAAAACATTATAATGTTTTTGTACACTGTAAGTTATCTAAATCAGTGATAGTAGATACCTCTGACGAGTGGAGAGGTCAACTTAGGGTAAAGGAGAAGTTTTACTTTTTATTCCTTTGTGTATTGTTTGAACTTTTTACAATTTATATATTGCTTTTATAATTAAAATGTATTTTAAAAATTAAAAAGTGTGGTGGAGTGGAGGAGTAAAATAGAGTATAAAATGTCACATTCTTAGAAATAAATGGTTCTGTGACCATGCAGATAAATAATGAAGTGAAAAGCAATCAAGAAATTTCTAAGCCCTTTCATTTCCCGTTTTCTCCTGTTGAAGTATAAGGTTCCATTTCTTTTATGCGAACAGATCATGTAATGAAGAGAAATTCTCTTTTAAGAAGAAGAGCAAGGCTGGGTGCAGTGGCTCACGCTTATAATGCTACACTCTGGGAGGTCGAAGCGGGTGGATCCTTTGAGCTCAGGAGTTTGAGACCAGTCTGAGTAAGAGTGAGACCCCACCTCTAAAAATAGTCAGGTGTTGTGGTGGAAACCTATAGTTCCAGCTACTCAGGAGGCGAAGGCAAGAAGATTGCTTGAGCCCAAGAGTTTGAGGTTGCTTTGAACTGTGGTGTCACAGCACTCTACAGAGGGTGACAAAGTGAGACTCTGTCTCAAAAAAAAGGGGGGAGGGGGTGGCTTCTGTAGCTCAGTGGGTAGGGTGCCAGCCACATACACCAAAGCTGGTGAGTTCAAACCTGGCCCTGGCCAGCTAAAGCAACAATGACAACTGCAACCAAAAAATAGCTGGGTGTTGTGGTGGGCACCTGTAGTCCCAGCTATTTGAGATGGGAGGCTGAGGCAAGAGAATCAATTGAGCCCAAGAGTTTGAAGTTGCTGTGAGCTGTGACGCCAGGGAACTGTACCCAGGGAGACAGCTTGAGACTCTGTCTCAAAAAAAAAAAAAAAGAAAGAAAGAAAAAGACCAAACTTGTCCACCTTAATAATTTGTCTCCCCTTTTCATTATGTGCCTTGTCAGTGTCTTTGATTAATTGTGTATGTTTCTTTTTAGCTTTTTTGTGAAACGAATACTGAGTCTTTGATTTTTTACAGATGAACAAATTGATTGAATATTACCAACAGCTTGCTCAGAAAGAGAAAGTTGAGCGAGATCGCAAGAAACTGGCACGGCGTAGAAACTATATGCCTCTGGCTTTTTCGGTGAGGATTTGGTATAAAAAGGAGTTTGTAAGACCTGTAGGGCATAAGAACAGTAATCATTTCAGAAAGTGGTCATTGTTCTAGATTCCTGAATGGTGTGTGGCAGAGAGAGAAGTTCTTCAAATTATAGATATTTATGTCCACCAGTAGTTATGCTTTTACAGTATCCTTAGTTCTATTTGAGTTCTATGTATTTTAAGGACATTTGTGTTTTTTTCTCCATCACTGCCCTTTCTTTTCTAATTATTTTCCCCAAAAGTCTATTGTTTAATTTATAGGCACTGTAAAACTCTACTTATGGTTTTTATATACTGCTGAAGAAGATGGGCAAATGATAGATTTAATTTATATTACCCTATAGTCCCCCTTTAATATCCTGACAGTAGTGGTTTCCTAGCTTTAGTTACTGTAATTTTTTTTACATCTTCCCATATTTCCCCAAATTGAAAAACACTGACTTTTACACAGTGCATTTGTGTGGTTAAATAAATAGTAATATATGCTAATAGAATTTCTTATAGGAATTGTTTATGGAAGTCATTCTCTAACAGTTTATATACCACAAGGCAGAAACAAAAGATTAGGATTTAGAGTCTTTGTTATTGTCCTCCAAGTTTTATTTGCTCTCACAGAACAATTTGTTATCTGTGTGCTTGCTTAGGGCCCAGCAGATTGACATTTAATAAATAACATTTATTGAATGGCAGTGGTGTGTAAACATTGTGCATTGCACATTTTATTTAGTCCTCACAACAATCCTGTTGGGTAGTGTATCCCTATTTTACACTAGAGGAAGTGAAACTTGATTAAGTAACTTGTCATGCTGCATCCACATTAGAATTAGTTAAGCCTTTGAAACCCTCACAATTAGTAAGATCCATGTAAAAATACCTAGATTAGAATTTAATGAAACATTAACACTTGAAAAGCACCTACCTTTGCCAAAGAAGAGACTTTCTAAATAGTCCAGTGATAGAATCAACATATGCACTATTGTATATTATATTTAAAAGGAATTTGAATTAAATGCATTATTCTTCTGACTTTCCCATATAACCTGCCTGCTGTATGAGTTTGCTTCTGTCTTATGCTGCATTTTTTTGTCTCTGTTGCAACCTGCTGCTAATTTGGGGCTCTACAGCAACACACTATTCATGTAGTGGTAAGTTGTCTTTTATGATTCTTGCTGACCCTGAAGAAGTTAGCAGATGATCACTGCTGCTCCAGAAGACATTCATCTTGTATCTTCGACACTCCACATAACCTGAGCCGTAGCATAGTTACTTTTAGATAAATAGTGAAAGCTCACATTTGGTTTGCTTTTAATGTAGTTTCATTCACCGTGTTTTGTGCTTTTATTATTATTTTACGAATAGAATAATGACACAGGGCTACAAATTACTCTCTTTAAAAGCTTTTAAATTAGCTTTTATTTATTTATTTTTTTTTTTTGCTTATTTCCCTGAGCTTCTCATGCTGTCCCACCCACAGTTCTTTCTTTTAATAAGTAGGATGGGTAAATACAGACTTTCTAATAGGAATATCTGAACTTTGTTTAGGACAAATATGGTCTTGGAACCAGGCTTCAGCGACCACGAGCTGGTACATCTATCAGTACCCTTGCCGGACTTTCGTAAGTTTGGATATTAAATGACTTTGAGGAGCAAAGCGGGTGTGAAAATGAATATTGAAGGGATGTAATTAAAAGAAAAAAATATGTAAATGTGTAAATATGGAGGACAACTCTTATACTTAGAAAACACTTAACTAAAAATACATTCTAAGATAGAGGAATACTTTATTTATATCATAGACTGTAAGGATAATAAGGTGGATCATTGAGAAATTACTTTTTATCTTTTAGCCTTAAAGAAGGAGAAGACCAGAAAGAGATAAAGATTGAGCCAGCTCAGGCCATAGATGAAGTAGAACCTCTACCTGAAGACTATTATACAAGACCAGTAAACCTAACAGAGGGTAATTTTTTATTATTTATATTTTATATATTTTTTATTCTACTATATTTTTATTCTACATGTATTCTGCTTTTGATTTAAATACCTTGTGATTTGAAATTTTTAATGGAATAGTTGTTAGTAGTAAAATATGTAGAAAATAAAATAGATTTAATTATTTGAAGAAATTTGAAATGTGTCTAATTTCTGGATTGTTGGTTTTTTTTGAACAACACTATTCCTGAAGGCAGTATTGCTGTGTGTAATTACTGACTACATACGAGTCTGATTTTGAAAGTCACTGTAAACTAAGCCTGGTTTCTGCCTCTCATGCTAGTGACCACCCTTCAGCAGCGTCTCTTGCAGCCTGACTTCCAGCCAATCTGTGCTTCACAGCTCTATCCTCGCCACAAACATCTTCTGATCAAACGGTCTCTACGTTGCCGGGTAAATATTTCATTCTGTGGAGTTGCCATTTGTGTTGGAGAAGACTAGAAATAAAGTGAACATGATTGGATCTGACTAATATCAAAACTTCTGGAATGTAGTAAATGCAGAAAACACAGATAATATACTAGCACTATTTTAAAGGCTTTCAGTATAAACTTATTCCTCACAGCTCCGTAGAGTAGGTACTATTGTTAAACCTATTTACAGGTGGAAACCAAAGCAAGTTTCTGAAGGTTAGGTACGTAGTGCTGACCCCTAAAATAATATTGAAAGAGTATATAGTTTTTAGACTAGTAGAGGGCAGAGGGAGGAAGGACTAATTTCAAAAAAAATCAATTTGAAAGAAAGTAAGAAAGACGAAAAATCACCAAAATCTAGGCTGCAGTAACCTATAGAATGAATGACAGAATTTCATCAATAAATAAATTAAAATTAAAAAAACAGAATGGAGGGGTGGTGCCTGTGGCTCAGTGAGTAGGGCGCCAGCCCCATAAACTGAGGGTGGTGGGTTCGAACCCAGCCCTGGCCAAACTGTAACAAAAATTAGCCGGGCATTGTGGCAGGCACTTGTAGTCCCAGGTACTTGGGAGGCTGAGACAAGAGAATCGCCTAAGCCCAAAAGCTGGAGGTTGCTGTGAGCTGTGATGGCATGGTGCTCTACTGAGGGCAACAGAATGAGACTCTGTCTCAAAAAAAAAAAAGAATGGAAAGGAAACCTTTCAGATCAGTACTATCCAACAGAACTTTCTATGATAATAGAAATATTCTGTATCTGTACAATCCAACATGGTACCACATGAAATGTGATGGTATAATTGAGATAGAAAATGTTTAATTTTAACTTATTTAAATAACCACCTATAGCTAGTAGCTAACGTTATGAAATTAGATTCTAGATTAGAAGAGACTTAAGAGGTATATTAACTAAACTTAACATAGAAAGGAAAAAAAAAAAAAACATAGAAAGGGCCTGAGGGAAGAGGGAAGGAAGAAAGGGAAAAAAGAAAAAAATTCATGAAATCTTTGGGGAAATTTAAACACTGGAAGGATTTTTGGTGCTATTTTAGAATTTTTAAGCTGAGTGCAGTGACATGCCGGTATAGTTTCAGCTGCTTTAGAGGCTGAGGCAGGAGAAGGCTTTGAAGCTGTAATGCAGTAGCTATTCACAAGTGCAATCGTGATGCACTGCAGCTCAAACTCCTGGGCCTATGTGTGAAATGACATGATATCCAATAGTCGTTGCAAAATAATTAGGGGTGAGGAATGGGTGGGAGTGTAGATGAAACAAAATTGACTATTGTTGCTAACAGGTTGCTAATTATTGAAGTTGAGCCACAGTGAGACCCTCATCTCTAAAAATAGGGTGTTGTGGTGGGCGCCTGTAGTTCCAACTACTTGGGAGGCTGAGGCAAGAGAATCGCTTAAGCCCAAGAGTTGGAGGTTGCTGTGAGCTGTGATGCTATGGCACTCTACCAAGGGCGACATAAGGAGACTCTGTCTTAAAAAAAAAACACACACTCCAATGAGATAACCATTTTATACTCATTAGGCAAAAGTTAGCAGTTTGCAGTATCAGAATAACAAATGAATATACCGATTGATCTGCTTTTAGGAAATTAACTTACAGATACAGTTACTCATGTGGGAAATGAGTCAGGTACATGAGTACTCAATCCTGCATTATTTATAGTAGCAAAATAAT
Organism: Loris lydekkerianus; assembly: GCA_963574355.1. NCBI lineage: Eukaryota > Metazoa > Chordata > Mammalia > Primates > Lorisidae > Loris > Loris lydekkerianus. The sequence goes on along the minus strand of CAUYPK010077744.1, from coordinate 24,830 downwards.
GGAAACATTCTGAATAGCTGTGAGTTTGTGTCTGGTTAAATAAGTTATGGAAATTGTTACAGGGAGACACAGAGACACCTCTGTATGTGCTGGAATGGAATTAATTTGGTATAGGTTAAATGAAAAAAAGCAAAGGGCTGAAGAATGTATTAAATGCTCTCTTTTGTACTATTATGGAAAAAGAAAGGTAATATATGCTTGTGCTTTTATGTGTATACTAAGGAGAGGAACAAGGGAAAATAGACAGGTAATTTTTACATAATATACCAGTAAAAATTTTAAGCTAGTGTCTGTAGTATTTGTTTAAGAAAGTAGTGAATAATTGTTATTGTATTTTAAAACAATAGGATCTGGGGAATTACACTACTTGGATTTAAATCCCAGCTTCCATTTTTATTGTCTCTGTGAAGCTGCACAATTTACTTAACCTTTTTGTGTCCCATTTTAATCATCTAAAAAATGGGAACATTAATAGTTATTGTACCTATACCGCTCTCATAAAGTTGATGTGATATTTAAATCCGTTTAAGCCAATGAGCACATTGCTCAGCACGTATAGTGAGTACTCAGTATGTCTTAGCTGATATTTTAGTAGTTTTTAAGCACCACTTGTATATTGGATAGTGTGGTCACTTATATCCAGAAGTCCAAACATCTTTTATAAATTTTGGTTATCAGTAGTATACACTCTTATTTCAAAATATATGGTCTTATAGCAGAGTAAAGGAAAATAGAATTCTAGGAAATAGTGTCCTTCTGAATTTAGCAGCTCTGAGGATCAGCAGAGCATATTCTTGCTTTTCTTTAATACTTTGTATGTCTGTTTTGTTTTTAGAAATGTGAACATAATTTGAGCAAGCCGGAATTTAATCCAACATCTATCAAATTCAAAATCCAGCTGGTTGCTGTGTGAGTATTTTAGGGTTGGTGTTTTTGGTTACTCTTTCAGTTTTGGTTTTGGATTTTTTGTTTTCTTCGATGTTAAGTATGTTTAGTCTGGGCCTAAAAAAGAATAGAAAAAATATATCAGAATAAGCTTGACATGTTTCCTGTTTAGGTTTTGAATTTAGTTACATGCCATGAAGTTTAAGGTAAATCTATACATGCACAATCAAGGTTATTTGTCTCCAGGACAGAGTAACATAGTGTGGTCTGTGGGCAATGTGTTGTGTTGATTATTGAGTTATTAATGACTGGAGAGTTACCAGACATTCATTATAAATTATAAAGCATCTAAGTTTGGGAATAATTCTTTAAAAATTAAAAAATAATAAACTATAGCAAATTAAAGAGTATCCTGGTAACAATATTCATTTTCCCTACCTGTATTCTTATGATATTCAAGACTTGTCAATGGAAGGGAATTTTATGTGTAAGAGTTACTTATTGGGCTATCTGAATAGCCCAATTCAGAGGCAAACACTGCCACTTAAAACTTCCCAGTGCTCATCTGATTAAACTTAGGCTTTTTGTATCTTGTCATATGTTTTTTAAGAAGCAGGGTCTCTCTCTGGAGTATAGTGGTGCTATCATAACTCACTGCAGCCTTGAATTCCTAGGCTCAAGTGATCCTCCTGCCTAAACCCAAGTAACTGGGACTAAAGGGGTGCCACCATGCCCAGCTTTTTTTGTTTTCATTATACTTTTCTAGTGTGCTAATTTTTCAAAATTACCTATCAAACAAAAATATTTTGAAAAATTAGGAAAACATTGTCTAGCTTTGGAATAAGAGAGCCCATCCTAAGCAAGGCAGGACACTCAGAAGCCATTGAGGAAAAGAAATAGCTTTGACTTTAGCAAAATAAAACCTCAATTGTAAAAGTCACAGTTAACATCAACATCTTGAGATAGACAGTAGAGTTCAGAAAATATTTGACACTCATGACAAATAAAAGTTCAATTTCTCAGGTGTACGGATTCCCCACAGATTGTAAAGAAAAATGGAGGGAGGTAGTGAAATGGGATGTGGGGCAAAGGAACTGAACAGGCAGCTTATAGAAAGGAATTCCAGATGGCCAGAAGATATATTGTATATGAAAAGATGCTAATACTCCACAGGAAAAGTTTAAAATAATAAACAGTATCTAATGCTCATGAAAATATGGATAAATACATATTTATATACATTCTTGTTAGGATTGCTGGACTTTCTGGAGAGTAGTCTGGGTATATCAAGACAAATTACATAGACCTTTTAACCCAGCAGTAGTTTTTCAGGAATCTATTCTGTAGAAACAAAAGTGTCAGTAAATACACATTTCCAAAAATTTGTATTACAGCATTCTAATGACGAAAAGCTAGAAACAATTTCAGTGTTAAGTTGATTAACCATTAACAAGAAAATGAGTGATTAAATTGAGATAATGTATGCTGTAGAATATAATGCAGCAATGAAAAAGATGTCATTGGGAACCGGAAAGGTTCAGAAGTGCTGGTGTGGTGAGTTAGGAAGATCTAGAAGGGCAAGGAAAAAGGCCTGTCACAATATTTGCCTAAACTTACTTCGTTTTTTTGGTTGAGGGAGGGGAGACGGAATCTCCACTCAGTCACCCCAGGGTTAAAGGCCATGGTGTCATAGCTCACAGCAACCTCAAACTCTTGGGTTCAAGTGATTATCTTGCCTCAGCCTCCCCAGTAGTTAGGACTATAGGCGTCTACCACAATACCCGGCTGTTTTTTAGAGAGGGGAGTTTCGCGCTTGCTCAGGCTGGTCTGGAACTCCTACGCTCAAGCAATTCACCCACCTCTGCCTCCCAGAGTGCTGGGATTACAGGTGTGAGCCACCGCACATGGCCTTAAACTTATTTCTGAAATGAAAGCAATGCTTCCCTTTTTGAGGTTGTTGAAAAGAATCAAATGAACTATTATGTCTACAGATGCCTTGTAACTCATCATAAGATAATGTTCATTTACTTAAATACTCTTATCTAATACATGCCTGATTAGGAAGGAAGACAATTACAGAAATTGCACATGTAAAGTCTGGGATGAACTCCTTTCTTAATTAAGAATCATACTCATTATGGAAAGCCTGAATGGCAGTCTGTGGTTAGCATCAATTTCTTAAGCTTGCCTTAAGAAAAAGGTTTTTTTGCCTGCCATCATGGTAGACTTGCCTGGCAGTCTTAATACAGGTGCTGTTGCATCAGACCTTAGACCTGCTGAATGCAAATTCTTGGTAGTGGGGCCCTTGGATTTCTATCAAGTTACGCAGGTTAGTTCTGCAGCTCAGCATAAAAAAGATCAGTTTGAAGTTAAAATACCTTATTGCCTTGATTCTAAGATGGACTTTTTTTTCCCCCACTTTTAGTGTTTCTGCAGTAGATTTTGTCTTATACGTGCACAATAATTAACACTTTGTTACAAGCACTTTTCAGAGGACTTTCTGCATATTATTTAACTTATTTTTTACAATAACCTCAAGAGATAGTTACCATTATTTTCCTCATTTTATAATTGAGAAAACCAAGACACAAAGAGGTAACTATCTTACCCCAGTCATTACAAAGCAATATCTTGTTATATAAACACTAAGCTGGGATTTGAACGTGGTCTGTTTTGAGTCCTGAGTAAGGACACTTCAGTGCAATATTCTGTTGCCTTGTTTAGAGAGGCAGCATAAGGTAGTGGTTAAGAGCAAGGATACTAAGGCCAGGTGTAGCAGCTCATACCTGTAATCCTAGCACTCTGGGAGGGTGAGGCAAGCTGATTGCTTGAGCTCAGGAGTTCAAGACTAGCCTGAGCAAGAGCGAGACCCTGTCTCTACTAAAAATAGAAAACCTGGGGCAGTACCTGGGGCTCAGTGAGTAGGTCGCCGGCTCCATTACCGAGGGTGGCTGGTTCAAACCCAGCCCCAGCCAAACTGCAACAAAAAAATTAGCCAACCGTTGTAGTGGGCACCTGTAGTCCCAGCTACTCAGGAAGCTGAGGCAAGAGAATCGCCTAAACCCAAGAGCTGGAGGTTGCTGTGAGGTGTGATGCCACGGCACTCGACCAAGGGTGACAAATTGAGACTCTGTCTCTAAAAAAAAAAAAAAAAAAATAGAAAACCTGAGGTAAGAGGATCATTTTAGCCCAAGAGTTTAGGGTTGCTGTGAACTATAACGACATCATGGCACTCTACCCAGGGTTAAAGTTTGAACTTTCTCAAAAAAAAAAAAAAAAAAAAAGAGCAAGGACACCAGAGCCAGACTGCGTGGGTTTGAATCTTTACACTGCCACCTAATAGCAAGTTGCTAATTCTTTTATGCTCAGCTTCTTCATTTTCATAATGGGGATAATAATACTATTCTTCTTATGTAGTCACAGTGAAGATTATATGAATTAATATTTATATAGTGCTTAAAACATTGCCTGGCACATAGTGTTATGTAAGTGGTAAGTATATGATAATATTTTTATAGCCATAAAATGTATTATTTAGTCAGTCTTGGATCTTATAACCAATTGCCTACTAAATTCAAATAAATGAGATCTGGAAAAAATAAATCTGATTATTATAAGGAAGATGGCTGTTATGATACACACATATATAGACTTAAACTAGAAGTACACATAAGATTTCAGAAAGAACTCATTACCTATTTGGTTTTGTCTTATATTCTTACTATAATGTTATGGTTCTTTAAAATTCCTTTTGTCTGATGTGTTGTAATTAACATGAAGAGCTCCTTTATGTGCTGTACTACCTAAAAAAAATAATAATTTTGAGGTACTCTGAACATTAATACATTTTTTATTCATGTATAGCAATTATATTCCAGAAGTGAGAATCATGTCAATTCCCAACCTTCGCTACATGAAGGTTAGTACCTTGTTTGTTAACAGAAAAAGAAAGGATCGATTGATGAATGATGTGTATGTGTTGTATGTGAGTGGCGGTGTGTGTATTTGGCACAGGATGCAGTGAGCAAGGGGTAAAAAAGGTAACAGTTTGAGAGAATAACAGGTTTGAGACTTTAAATTCTTTACAGTGACATTCTTGACAACAGCATCTTTGAAATGTATGTAGAAGGAGCAGGGTGCATATTATGTAAAGATACAATCACAAGTGGGGAAAAGAAAGAAGAATATTTAGACCTTAGAAGCACCTTTCATTCATCTCCAGCCTAGAGATTGTGCACCATCTCGTGGGTTCATGTGCCAGGAACCAGGAATCAGCTAAGTTTCTTTTTTACCACAGCCCCTATATTCCTGAAATCTTCATATATGTCCCTTCCTTCCACATACACACCTCTAGTGATTATAGAATATTCCGTAGCAGCCTCTTTAGCTCTTTCCTTTCATACTGCTAGTAAAAACATGTATGTGATCTCTGTTCATTTGAAAGATTTTTTGCTAATCTCGAGTATGAAACAAGAGCAGGTTATCATGGTTCAAAAACTCTTTGAAAGGTTTTTAGAGTCTTGGTGGTCAGTTTTTCTATGTTAATCCATCTGACTAAGCTGTGGTTCCCTTATTTTATTTATAAGGGCCTCCTTTTCAGTCCTTAAGTGGCAACCTGTGTGGACAAGAGTTATAATTTTAAATAGTCAGATAACTTACATTTTTTCAGAATTTTTGGATCTAGTAAGTGGCAATTTTAGTAGGATCTGTCCCATTTCCTTAGTGAAAGAGCAAGTCAGAGAGTATATGGTCTAATGTATTGATAATAGAGATCAGTTAGCACTTTGAGAATGTAGTGATGTAGAAGTATGTGTGGGCGTCATTGCTCGGGAGTAACGAAGTGATGATTTTATGAAATATTTGGTATTGTAACTAAGAAAGTGGCAGTAGTGGCACATGTCTGAGAGATGCTTTTCCTATTCCCCAGGAGAGCCAGGTCCTCCTGACTCTTACAAATCCAGTGGAGAACCTTACCCATGTGACTCTGATGGAGTGTGAGGAGGGAGACCCTGATAATGTCAATAGCACTGCTAAGGTAGGAGCTTTTTGCCTCATGCTAACTAATCTTGGCTTTACGCAGAGTGGCCTCATTTGACCTGGCTTAATGGACTCCGCACACACACTCATTTTCACATCTAGTCAGCAGGTTCTTTTAATTCCACATAAGTTTTTTACTTTATACTCAAACACACTGTTGCTGCCCTACTTGAAGGTCTCATGTTTTTACCTGAACTGTGACAATAGCTTCTCAACTGACCTCGCTATTTTTAATATACCACCACCTCTATTTCAGCCCATCTTCTCTATTGCCACCAGGGTGATCTTTCTAAATTCTAATTCTGGATGACATTGAGCATCCTTCTGACTTTGAGGTAAAATCCATATTCCTTGGCAGAGCGTAAGAGCTCTTTAATGACTTCACTTCTGTCCTACCTTCACAACCTTCCTTCAGATCTTTAAATTTAGTATTCTACAAATCACACATATTAATAACTGTGATCCAGGCAGATCTGATGGGTTATAAACTTACATGCTGTGGAGTTGCATGTGCCATTCATTTTACCTAGAATGCCCACTGCCTATCCCCACTCCCCTAACAGGCATACTTTCTAGTCGCTCCATCTATATAGCCAAGTGTTCCAAAAATAGCCAGGTGTTATGGCAGGCTCTTGTAGTTCCAGCTACTTGGGAGGCTGAGGCAAGAGAATCACTTAAGCCCAAGAGTTGGAGGTTGCTGTGAGCTGTGATGCCGCGGTGCTCTACCGAGGGTAACATAATGAGACTCTATCTCAAAAATAATAAATAAAATTTTATAATGAATATTTTGTACCTTTATGGCACATTTAGCTACCATTTCCCATTTTCCCTATGTATGGCAACTTTAGGGGCAACTTTTGGGACACCCTATATAAATATCCATCTATATATTCATTCTTCAAGACTCATGAAATGTCTTCTTTTAAACATCTCTTCTAGACTCCATCTGCTTGTATAGAACATGCATAGCACTAACTAAATATTAAAATGGATGATTTCGACTCTTGGTGTTAGTTGAACAAATGAAATGTGCCTCCTCTTTTTGCTACCTGGTGATTTATCTAGTATTGAAATTTTACTTTATTTATTTTTTTGAGACTGTCTCACTTTTGTCACCCTTAGTTGAGTGCCATGGTGTCATAGCTCAAAGCAACTTCAAACTCTTGGGCTTAAGTGATTCTTTTGCCTCAACATCCTGAGTAGTTGAGACTAAAGGTGCCTGCCACAATGCCCAGCTTTTTTTTTTTTTTAAAAAGAGACAGGGTCTCTCTCGGCCTTAGGCTGGTCCTGAACTCCTGAGCTCAGTCAGTCTACCCACTTCAGCCTTCTAGAGTGCTAATATTATAAATGTGAGCCACTGCAACTGGCCTACTTGAAATTTTAGAACAAGAACTTTTTTCTATAGAACGTTTATTAATATTTGATAATTTAGCATGATACTGATAACAAAAATTTATAGAAAAGGTCCTTATATCTTTAATTAGATATTCAGATAATAGAGAATTTCTCTGATATTTTCTTTTTTCTTTATTCTGTTTTTTTTAAATAATTTAGCTTACTATAAATGAATTTATGTACATGCTGTGATTTAATAAGTAAAAATAAATAAATAAAAATATAATTTAAAAAATAATAATTTAGCTTACTGGCATTATCTCCAAAAAGAGATGATACTTGTTTCTTTTTCAAATAACACTAATAAGGAGGTCCAGTTAGGACAGAGACAGAAATAAGTTCCTGATGCATAGACCCAGCTTGTCTTTATATCCCTTTACACCTCTTCTGCCACATTTGTCTCCATAATTAGAAATGTCATTGACGTTGTTATCTGTTAATTAACTTCTAACAAAGTTGGACCTAATTATGACATAAGGATAAATCTTAAGAATGTTTTAACTGTTTTTCATGACCATAAACATGCTCAGTATCTCATATATTTATAATATCAGGTACCAGGAATCAGCTGGTACCATGTCAGAAAATATTATATTGGAATCAGTGTTTTTCCTTTGTGTCTTTCTTTTCTTAAAAACTGATGAGCTCTTTCAGATATCAGAAATTACAGGGTGTCTCTAAAGTTGCCATACACGGGGAACATGGGAAATTGTAGCTAAATGTACTTTTATTTACAAAATATTCATTTTTATGTAATTTTACAAAGAGGTGGCCAACACATACAGAATATTTTGTAAATATTTTATAAAATGTTGTAATAGATTCAGCGCTTGTAGCTCAGTGGCTAGGGCGCTGGCCACATGCACTGGGGTTGGCGGGTCAAACCTGGCCCAGGCCTGCCAAACAACATTGACAACTACAACAACACCACCACAAAAAATAGCCAGGCGTTATGGCAGGCTCTTGTAGTTCCAGCTACTTGGGAGGCTGAGGCAAGAGAATCACTTAAGCCCAAGAGTTGGAGGTTGCTCTGACCTGTGATGCCGCGGTGCTCTACCGAGGGTAACATAATGAGACTCTATCTCAAAAATAATAAATAAAATTTTATAATGAATATTTTGTACCTTTGTGGCACATTTAGCTACCATTTCCCATTTTCCCTATGTATGGCAACTTTAGGGGGAACTTTTGGGACACCCTATATAAAGAATACACCACCACCTCTATTTCACCCCTTCTCTGTTGCTAACGGGTAATCTCATGTATTCTCTGTCCCTTTATGTAGTAAAGCACATATTCCATCCCTTTATGTAATAAAACCTTAAAGACATAATTGAAGCCCTAGAGAAGTAAGCACTCACTTAACTTTACTATTTCCCTTAATTTCTTTTTTCTTTTACTAGAAATGTCTTTAATCCTAAACATTGTTTTTGAGATAGTCTCACTCTGTTGCCCCAGGCTAGAGTACCATGGTTTTAGACCAGCTCACAGCAACCTCAGACTCCTGGGTTCAAGCAATCCTTCTGCTTCAGCCACCAAGTAGCTAGGACTGCAGGCATCTGCCATGACAAATGACAAATTTTCTATTTTTTAGAGATGGGGTCTTGGTTTCATTCAGACTGGTCTCGAATTCCTAAGCTCAAGCAATCTGCCTGCCACAACCTCCCAGAGTGCTAGGATTACAGGCATGAGCCACTGCACCCAGCCCTAGACAGTGTTTTCAAACAGTATATAAAAAACACTATGTAATAGTATAATGCTGTATATTTCCTGAAACTTGCTACTTGCTTCCATATGTCACCACCAGTGTAGTACTTTGCTATGTTCCATTGAATGAATATCCTACAACACACCGACTCCTAAGACAGACCTCTGTGTATTCTTCAGGTGGTGGTGCCTCCCAAAGAGCTGGTTTTAGCTGGCAAGGATGCAGCTGCAGAGTATGATGAGTTGGCAGAACCCCAAGATTTTCAGGATGATCCTGAGTGAGTAAGCTTTTTGTGATCCCCCATACCACATTTGGCTAATATAAAATGCCCACTTATATCCCAGTTTTCTTATCTGGACTTTTTAAAATAACTTCTTTTCGTTTGTAAAAATAATTATTATAGAAAATTTGGGAAGTTTATATGAAACAATGAAGAAAATAAAATTAGCCAACCACCAGAAATAAGCATCCTTAACATTTTGCATTTGTCCTTCCAGATATTTCTTCTGTTTCAGGGATCATTCTGTAAACACAGTTTTTTAGCCTTTGTTTTTTACTTAAATTTGTTTTCCTATATTAATACCACTTCCTAGGTAAAGAACCATTGCTCGAATAATGCCCTCAGAAACCACAAGCAAACAGGAAGCTTAACAAGTCTCACACCAATGGGGGTCAGGGACTGACCTCACCTATGTTTTGTTTTTGTATGTTTTGTTGTCCTGCATAAACAAATGTATTGGGGGAAAAAAATCAGTGGGACCTTTTCCCTGACCCCACCTTTTTGGGATGTGACTGTGTTAAGAGAGTAAAACTCTTCTTTCCCTTTTAGGCTTCTAGTCTCCCTTTAGATATTGATAGAACCTGAGAGGGAGCCAGCCTACAAAGCAGAAGTGGGTTTATCAGAATCATGTCTCAAAGCATGATACAGAAACAGGCTTGGAGCTAAGAAATAGCTTAATAAACTAGCACAAGGAGTACTTAAATGATCAAATGTCTCCTTTAGCAAGATATTGAAGAGAAGAGATACCATGGGATGGGTTAGAAAAATAAAGTGAAGACAAAGGTAAGATTAATGCAGTGATGATAAAACTTGAGTTAACTTCAGAAAGCACCAAGTCAGGTTTTGTGTTGTGTTGTGTTTTTTATTCTATAGCATTCTATAGACCCCACCCCCAGAGAATCTTTTTAGTAGGCCTAGCTGATAACCAGAAATCTGAGTTTGTTTTTAAAAAGCTTACCGATGTCAGTGGTTGCCTGGGAAATTAAGGATAAAAAAGACTCTCTCTTTTTACTTCCCCCCACCCCAGGATTACAGCAAAAGGGATCGTTTTACTATTTTTAACTGTTTGAATTTTTTTTAACATGACTCATATAAATCAAGAGTTTGGTTATAGAATACAAAATGTAGTGAGTTAGTGCAATACAAAATCCATGGAAATTCTTGCTTTATGTGGGTCCTTAAAATTACATTTATTAGGTATAGAAATTTGTTAAGCCAAGGTAAACTTCTAGGAAGTTCATCTGAGAAATAAAATTCCAGTCTAATTACCTGATAGTTTAAAGTTGATTTAATTATATTTCGCATTGTTGTGTTATAGAAGTTTCAGATTTCTGAAAATTAACACTGTATAAAATGTAAATGTGTAATTCCAGTAAATTTTCTTAGAATAACTGAGTATCATTTGGATAGTAGATCAAATTCTATTTATCTCATTGCCCTTTTACTTTTCGAAGGTATGTTGTTAAAGCACAAACTTCAAGGCATATTAAGAGAAAACAAATGGAAACCCCAATTGAAAAGATTTTTCTGCACTAAAAAATCTCTAATTTACGTAAGCACACTGATTTGTGGTATTCCAGAAATTCCCTTAAAGCTTTGAGTTATTAAAACTTCCCACAGTGTCATTTTATGACATTGTTTTTTTGTTTTTTTTAGAGACAGAGTCTCACCTTGTCACCCTCGGTAGAGTGCTGTGGCATCACAGCTCACAGCCACCTCCAATTCCTGGGCTTAGGCAATCCTCTTTCCTCAGCCTCCCAAGTAGCTGGGATTACAGGCGCCCGCCACAACGCCCGACTAGTTTTTTGTTTGCAGTATGGCTGGGGCTGGGTTTGAACCCACCACCCTTGGTATATGGGGCTGGCACCCTACTCACTGAGCCACAGGTGTTGCCCCATAGTGTCATTTTATAAATGTATCTGATAAAAATACTACCACATCTGCACAAAGGTAAAAGCAGGGGCATGTGATAAAAAAAATTGGCCAATAGCCTCTGTGTGCAGTGACCCACAGGCAACATTCAGATTACTTGAGGATGGTTTTGCTCATCAGTAGTGTCATTTATCAAAAAAAGTATTCTTGGACCTTTTCCTTGTTCATCAGCCATCATTAATATTTGTGTATTTAATGTGTGGCACAAGATAACTCTTACTCTTTCAATGTGTGACAGAGAAATAAAAGGTTAGGCATCCCTGGATACTAATTATGGGAAATGTGTGATTTGAATACTGAATACTATTACATACAATGTAGATAATCTGTGTACACCGATGTGGAAAGGTGTTTGTAGTAAACAGACTGAAAAAAGGGTTACAGAACATTATATTCCATTTGTGTAGCTTAAAAAAGCAGAAAAATATGAGCTCATAGAAAAATATCTGGTAGGTTAAGAATAATAGGATTTACAGTTTTTCTCTGTATGCTGATGGGAAGAATAAAGGGATAGATTTTTAACTGTAAATCTTAGTGGTTTGGCTGGCTTTTGATCTAAAACTGCTTTTTTCCTCCCCATAGCATTATAGCCTTCAGAAAAGCCAACAAAGTGGGTATTTTCATCAAAGTTACCCCACAACATGAGGAGGGCGAAGTGACCGTGTGCTTTAAGATGAAGCATGATTTTAAAAACCTGGCAGCTCCCATCCGCCCCATTGAAGAAAGTGACCAAGGCACAGAAGTCATCTGGCTCACCCAGCATGTGGAACTCAGCCTGGGCCCACTTCTACCTTGAAAGGTTTCCCTGCCAGGCAGATCTCAAAGGACAGTGTTACCATAAACCTGTGTGAACATGTGGAAGCCACTGCTTCCTTAGGCCTTGTTTATAACAATGTACCCATGCACTACTGAATCCTATTCCTAGGAAAGTGGGAGGAGAGGCTAGACATTAGGAACAAAGGGTAACTGCTATGCTCCTCTTGTCACCTCTGGTGACATGGGTAAGTCTGTGTCTCCCTCAGTGAGCCCTGCATATTGAATAACAACAGTTTAGTTCCATCCCAATAAAGGGAATGGCTATTCCTTGGAGTGGCATTAGATTTATCACCTGAGAAACTAACAATTCTACTCTTAATCTGATCTCTCAAAGGATCACGGTCTCACAGAAGAAACTTAAAAATGATAACCCAAAGGTGGACCTGCTATTAATGATCCAGCTTTGGTCTCAATGTACCAAGTGCTCTCTGCTATTAAGTATAATCTAAGGAATCTAAAACATATCCCTTCACTTGCCTGATGACTCCCATTTTGCCATATATTTCTATTTGACAGAAGTGTAGGATTGTCCTAGTGTCTTTAACTGTGTGATTGGAAAAACCTGTGAAGTTCTTAAGGCGCTTTCATTTATTTGCCCTCTTCTAAGTGAATATGTTAGGACAGTGATAAGTTGCTCTTAAATTCCTTCCCTCTAGACTATGGAACTTTTTCATTTAAGAAGAATTTGAGAAGCAAGCAATTACATGTCATGTCAAGGGGGTAGCAAATTCCATTCATTTAACTATTGCCACAATATCCAGGGATTATGCTGCCTCAGGGGCAATCTTTGTCTTACTTTCTACCCTTTCTCCTCTTTTCTGCCTCTTTAACTCAATAAGTTGTCCTGAGTATTTGGGACCTGGAAAGAGCCCAGAATAAACCTGAGTGAATGTATTCACTTCTGGAATGCAGAAAACGTTTTTAAATGCTAGATTTTTAGCATGACCTGAACTAATGTTCTTTCCATCATTTTGAAGGAGAAGTTAACTGTTAAAATCTCTTGAATCCAAAACTGGATATTAAAAGAACTTTTCCTCTGTTATATGGTAAGTCAGATAAGACCATTTTGATTGTAAACCATAAAATAGGTCAGCAAGTAGCCTAGAATGCTGGCCTAACAGCAGACATGCTGTTTTCACATGGTATCCAGGAGTTGGATTGCTAATCACAATTTCTGGGATGTTTTCTAAAGTGACAATTGACAAAGTAGACTACCAGCTACACCATGTTTCTGTAAAAAGTATTGTTAGTGACCAAGAGACTTTTGAGAAAGGAAATTTCCTGTTTATCCTGGTTTTGCTTTAAGTCTTTATTCTACAAAAAACAAAAAATAAGGTATTTTGTAATCTAGAATACAGACAGAACATAGTCCTTGTCAGCTCCCTTGAAAGATAAAAATATTTAGGAAGCTTTTGAAAGACACTAAATTGTATTGTAAAGGTCAAGCCAATTTTATGAAACAATTCCCACAGAGTAATACATATGCTGCCGTGTAAGAAAAAGCCCCACTCATCTAACACGGTAATTAACAAGGTTAAGCCTCTTAGGAGCTGGGGCAGGGACTGATTACAAGTTTGTACACAATAATAGTAGTTTTTTAAGTTTTTATGATCCCCCTTCCCCTGCCAGAGTGTCAAATTTTATTTCACTACCTGCTAGATAGAGCCTACTGTGAACCTGGTGTTCCGTATTTGCCAGTGGAGGAAATGAGCATCAAAGTAGAGAATAGCTTCATTTGTTTACACATGAGCGTAGGCTACACACAGTTGTATGTCATGCATTTATGACATGTAGCTGATATTTGTTCCCCAAAGTAATAATGTTGACGTAATGGGTTTCATTGCTCCCATGTGACACAAACACGAAAACACTTTTGATCATAGAAATTTTTTTTCTTCAGAAGCCAAATTAACTTGTAGAGTAACAGAGCCATTGGTTTAATGTTCCTCAAACTAGGTTTTAGTGCAAGCTGGTAGTCTGTGTGTTCATAGAAATAGTTAAACACCTCCAGCTGGTGAATTGGGGACTGTATTTGTTCCCTTTTTTATATTAGATCAGGTGCAAGAATTTTAATGCTAGTCAGTGTGCACCACCACAGAGAGTTAGATGCTGTTAGCACTCAAAACTACAATTTTGGAAACTTAAGGCTAAGTTAATTTGGATTTATAATTTGATTCACTCACCCACTAATGTTTTCTTTTTGTTTAAAGTGCTTATAGGCATAATGAGCTAAATGTCAAGCGTATTTGTGAAGAAATATCCTTTTTGGTCCATTTTGGGAATGAGAGGCACTTCTTGATCTTTATGAATGACAGGTTACTGTTTTGCCTTATTGCTTAACTTAATGTAGTGAAATAAAGCAGACAAAGCTTGGGTGTATCTTTTCTTTGGTTTCATGAAGATGAGTTTTAAGTAGGCTGGCTCAGCCAGAAGATGGGTGTAGTTAAGAAAATTGGTGTTAGAGTCACTGGGGCATGCTCCCTTCTATTTCTTTAAATGAACTATGCTAAAACCTCATAGCAGGTTAGTTCGCTGTAACATGAGTAGATGTTGCTTTGAGTTCCTTACATACATGTTCTCAAAATCATATAAATGTTGTCATAGACCTCTACCAGCTTTGATCCTGGGTTGTTGCTTCTTAAGATATCCTTTGAGTTTGGCGCCTATAGCTCAGCAGCTGGGGTGCCAGCCACATACACTAGAGCTGGTGGGTTCGAACCCAGCCCGGGCCTGCCAAACAGCAGTGACAGTTACAACAAAAAAATATCCAGGCATTGTGGCAGGTGCCTGTAGTCCCAACTACTTGGGAGGCTGAGACAAGAGAATCGCTTAAGCCCAAGAGTTTGAAGTTGCTGTAAGCTGTGATGCCACAGCACTCTACTGAGGGCGACATAGTGAGACTCTGTCTCAAATAAATAAATAAATAAATAAATAAATAAATAAATAAAAGATATCCTTTGAATACACAAAATGGCCTAACCTCCACAAGTGGCCACTCAACCACCTTCATCTGTGAGAGGTCAAGGACCAAAATAAAAGATGACTTGGAAACTTAAATGAAAGCAAACCAGAGTCCAGGTTCTGTGTGGGAAACATGGCCCTTATTTCCACCTGGATGTAAGTGAGCAGAGTCTGAGAAAGGAGTCAGCATGTGGGTTAAGGTGGATGGGAATTTAAAGGGTCAGAGGGGTAGGAGTTGGTATCTTCACTCTTTCCGGGGTAGGACATTCATGCACTCATTTCTTCCTGGGCAGGGTGGTTCTATTTGGGCAGATCCCTACATTTGACTCTATCAATCTGTATCTTCATAACTCTTCTTTCCCTCCTGTTACTGTAGATAAATAATTCATACTCCTATTTGAAGCCAGGTCCACCTTTTTCTTCTTTTCTTAAAAACAAGGTCTTGATCTGTTACCCAGGCTGGAGTGCAGTAATATAATTATAGCTCACTGCAGCCTCAAATTCATGGGCTCAACGAACCCTTTTGCTTCAGCCTCCCAAATAGCTAGGGTTGCAGACATACCACCGTGCCTGGCTAATTTTTTGTAATGGGGTCTGGCGATGTTGTCCAGCCTGGTCTTGAATTACTGACCTCAAGTGGTCCTGCCTCAGACTCCTCAGTAGCAGCCCCACCTCTTAACACTAATTCTCATCCTCTACCTATTTACAGATAATGCACCAGGAATTTTCCCCCTTCTTTTCAGCAGCCATGTTTCATTTCTCTTACCTTTAAAAAAAAAAAGAAATTTGACTTCTCAGCTGCACCACCCCATTTTTACTCTTTACAGCGTAAATTCCTAATGCTTTTCCAGTTCCTCCTCGCATTCTCACCTGAACCCATTCCAGGTAAGCCCTCACTCCCACCACTTGGTCAAAACTGCTCTTGTCAAGGTCACTAACAAATCTGTTTTTAGCTGTGTAATCTTTTCATTAGCATCTGACAATTGGCTCCCTTCTTGAAAATCTTTACTTGGTTTCAGAACACAAACACTCCTGGTTTTCCATCTACTTACTGGAAACTTTTCTTCCCTATTCTTTGCTAGTTCTTTCCTATCTTCCTAAACTTGCAGCATAACAAGTCTTGTTTTTTACATTGGTTTTCTCCCTATGCTCACTTTTAATCTCACCCAGTTTTCAGGGGTAAGAATGCTGAGAAAAAAATCCATTTCTAAGGTCCAGGCACCAAAGTGACTAAAGCCTAAAGCTGAATTGAAGAACAACAAAGAACCCCTTTACCCCTCCCCCAGTACCCAGCCTACCAAGCAGCTAGTGACAAGCATCAGTTGCTGGGGGATGGGCAAGTGTATAGAAAGAGGCCACCACTGTGTAGGTATGCAGGATAGCTGTAAGAGGATGTGAAATATTTGGTACATTAAAGATTACTACAGCAACAAAACCGAGGCAGCTCAATTCCTGACTTGGTTGTGACCAAATCCCACACAAATGGCCTCACAGAAAAGGCTTGCCCATTTCTAAATATTTAACTACTATATATAAGTAGTGACTGGCATTTAAATAGAAAATTTGAGACACAAGCAAAAACAAAATACCCAATCCAGGCTGGGCAAGGTGGTTTACACCTGTAATCCTAGCACTCTGGGAGGCCAAGACAGGTGGATTGCCTGACCTCAAGAGTTTGACCCCATCTCTACTAAAAAAAAAAAAAAAAAAAAAGGAAAAACAGCTGGGCGGTTGTGGGTGACTACAGTCCCAGCTTCTAGGGAGGCTGAGGCAAGAGGATCACTTCAGCCCAAGAGGCTATTGTAAGCTATGATACCACGGCACTCTACTCAGGGCAACAGAGTAAGAATCTATCTTGAAAAAAGGCCAGGCTTGGTAGCTCACACCTGTAATCCCAGCACTCTGGGGGGCCAAGGTGGGTGGTTTGCTTGAACTCAGGGGGTTGAGACCAGCCTGAGCAAGAGCAAGACCCCATCTCTAAAAAATAGCTGGGCATTGTAGCAGGCTCCTATAGTCCCAGCTACTTGGGAGGCTGAGGCAAGAGGACTGCTCAAGGTCAAAAGTTTGAGGTTGCTGTTACCTATGATGCCCTGGCACTCTACCCAAGACAACAGAATGAAACTCTGTCTCAAAAAAAAAAAAAAAAAAAAAAATCAAGCCTACTGACGGTTGCATAAGCATGGTCTGGCATTCACAAAAACCATTTCTCACACAGGTTATGAGACCATATACAGAAACAACCCAGATTTTTGAACTAGGACAGAAACTTTGACATGGTGTTGAGGCTCAGAAAACAATTCTCCAAAATGAAGGCCTCAAAAACAAAAGTTCTCTGACCTGTCCCTCATTCTTCCCCAAGGCTAATCAGAAACTAGACTCCCTCTTCCCTAAGGACAATCATAGAAAGTAGAACCACTTTTCCTCAAAGCCAGCCATAATACCTAAAGACAAAAACCCCCAAAACTCACCTTTCTGTATAAAAACTGGCTGCAGTGGCCAGCTCTGTAGTGCCTATAATCCTAGCACTCTGGGAGTCCAGCTGGATCACTTGAGCTCAGGAGTTTCAGATACCTGAGCAAGAGTGAGTCCCTGCCTCTACTAAAAACAGAGAAACTAGTCAGTCATGGTGGTAGGCACCTGTAGTCCCAGCTCCTTGGGAGGCTGACACAAGAGGATTGCTTGAGCCCAGGAGTTTGAGGTTGCTGTGAGCAATAATGCCAGGGCACTCTAGCCAGGGGGCAACAGCGTGAGGCTCTGTCTCAAAAAAAAAAAAAAAAAGAAAAAAATTGTAGTTCATAAGACCCCCATTCTAGAAAGAGCCCTGCCCCATATCCAAAAGGTAAAAATGCTGTACAGAGAAGCCAAGAAGACTGTAGACAGGCCTGGCTTGGTCTGTTCCCATTAGGTCAAACTCCTTTTGTCCAATCATATTTCTACACAGTTGCTCATACTTAGTTGAATCAAAGCATAAAAATAAACAGTTTCTCATTGAGTTTTCATTCTGAAGGCTCCCATGAAGGTAAAAACCATGATCAAATTAATCTGTATCCTTTTTCTCCTACTAATCTACATTTTGTGAATTGATTTTCAGTGAATCTTCAGAGAGCAAAGGTGAAGTTTTCCCCTGGCCCCTACGATGTTAAAGAATCTAACTGAAAATATGGATAATATGTATGAATAATTTCAGTAGAGAGGCAGAAGCTCTAAGAATGAGACAACTTGGGGCAGTGCCTTGCTCAAAGAGTAGGGAGTGTGGCGGGTTCAAACCCAGCCCTGGCCCAAAATTGCAAAAAAAGGAGAATGAGACAACTTGAAATAAAAAAGAATCAGCCATGCACAGTAGTACACACCTGAAATCCCAACCACATAGGAGGCTGAGGTAGAAGGATTGCTTGAGCACATGAATTTGAGATTAGCATGGGTAATATAGTGAGACCCATCTCCTTAAAAACAAAACAAAAACCCCAAAACAGGCCAGGCGTGGTGGCTCTCGGAGTACTTGGGAGGCTGAGGTGGGAAAATCACTCTAGGCCAGCAGTTCTGAGAGCAGCCAGAGCAATATAGTGAGACCTCTTCTTTACAAAAAGTACAAAAATTAGCTGGGCATGATAGCGTCCACCTGTAGTCTCAGCTACTGGGAAGGTTGAGACAGGAGGATCACTTAAGCCCAGAGTCTGAGGTTGCAGTGAGCTATGATGCTATTGCACTCTAGCCTGAGCAACAGGGTGAGAAAACAATGAAAACAATCAGAAATGAAAACGATCTTTAATGGGGTCATCAATAAACTTGGCATTGATGAGAGAACAATCATTAATTTGAGAGGTCAACAAAATTACCCAAACAGAAACCTAAAAAAAGTATTAAGACCTACAACAGAGTATTAAGAGCTAAGGGACAATATCAAATAGTCCAGCATGTGAAATTGGAATCCCACATGGAGAAGAAACTGGGCAAAAGAATATCTGAAAAGCTGATGCTTGAGAATTTTCTAAATACAGTATAATAAATGACAACACTCATGGATCCAAGAAGTTTTGATAAACCTAAGAACTTTCTTATAAAGGAATATATATATATTTAGCATATGATCAAATAATCTTACTCTGAGGTAATTTATACAAGCAAAATGAGAACCTATATCCATACAAAAACCTGTATGTTAACGTCTATAATGGTTTTATTTATTTACTTATTGAGACAGTCTTACTGTCACTCTGGCTAGAGTACTATGGTGTTAGCTCACAGTAAACTCAAACTCTTGGGCTCAAGAGATCCTCTTCCCTCAACCTCCCAAACAGCTGAGAGCTGCCCATTACAGTACCTGGCTAATTTTTTTACTTTTAGTAGACAGAGGTCTTGCTCTTGCTCAGGCTGGTATCAAACTCCTTAGGTCAAGCAATCCACCTGTCTTGACCCCTCAGAGTGCTAGGATTACAGATGGGAGCCACTGCACTATAATGGTTTTATTTATATTCACTAAAATATTGAAACAACCCAAATGTCTATCAACTGACAAGTGTACTATAAAAAGAAAAATAACAATAGCCAGGCGTTGTGGCTGGCGCCTGTAGTCCCAGCTACTCAGGAGGTTGAGGCAAGAGAATCCCCTAAGCCCAGGAGTTGAAGGTTGCTGTGAGCTGTGTGACACCACGACACTCTAACCGAGGGCGATAAAGTGAGACTCTGTCTCCACAAAAAATAATAATAATAAATAAATAAAAATAACCCTCTGATATATCCATACAAAGGGATTTTACTCAGCAATAAATAGGCACAAATTACTTATAATGATATGAATGAATCTCAGATATAACATGCTAAGTGAAAGAAACCAGACCCAAAAAGCTATATAGAATGTCACTTACATTACATTCTGAAAAAGGCAAATCTAGGGCCAGAGCACAAATCAGTGGTTGCCATGGGCTATGTATGGGGATAATGTAATTGACTACAGAAACAAAAGGAAGTGCAGGGGATGATGAACTAGTCTGTATTTGCTATGGTAAGTGTATGTAAAAATTCAAAACTGTATAACTAAAAAAGGTAAGGTTTTACTGTAGGTAAATTATACTTTAAATTTTAAACTTTAAACTTTAAATTATACTTTATATAATTATACTTTAAATTATACTTTAAATAAACCTTAAAAAGTGAGGTGATTTAAATAAACGTATTGATTAGTCTGGTGATAGGTTAAGTCAAATATAAAAGTGGCACCAGAATGGGTTAAAGTTCGTTCGAAAAATATTAGCAGAGTGGTTATGAGTTGCTTTGAAAATCAAGTAACAATACAATTATTGATCCACAAGACCCTTTCATTTCAGTTGGAAAAACAGTACTAACATCTTTCAACCACAATTTTCTAACTCTACAACCAGGAGCAGGTTACTTAATCTCTCTAAACCTCAATTTCCTTTTCTATGTAACAGCGCTCATCATCCCTGCCTAGAGGGTAACCTCGCAAGACGAAATACAGAACGCCTAGATTATGACAAATCCTATTTTAGTGTAAGTACCAAACATGTATAAATTACTTTAAAAATTATTCGTTTATTTACCTGAAAACCAACTTTAGTCTGTTTTTGTTTTATTTTGCTAAATCTGGCAACTCCACAGAGATGTTATTGTTAGAATCAAATGAAACACTGGCGCTGCGAGACATTCGCCCAGCATTTGGCACAATAAGCGCTCAGTGGTAGCTAACGCTGTGATCATCTCAGCCCTTCATTCTTGTTCCTTCCTCAGTTCTTTAATAAATCCACTGTACTCGTGGCCCTTCATTCCAACTAGGAATAAACTCAAAGAAACATCAAAGTGTAGCATACCAACACCCCAATTGTTAAAGAAAGAAACTTCCAAAAGCAGGCAACGTCATGACGCAAGCCCCACCCCGGAAGAGGGTCTAGACGCGTAAATAAGACGTAGACAGGCCCCGCACCGGCCTCGGGGCTTGACGGGATCGTGGCGGTCTTCTCTCCCAACTCGGAAGCTACCGCTGCCTCCCGACGCCCCCAAGATGGCGACCTCTCTAGGTTCCAACACCTACAACAGGCAGAACTGGGAGGATGCGGTGAGTGTGCCTGCCGGAGGAGGTCAAAACGAGTCAGCGAAGCCGAGCACCGTGCGGGCGGGCAGGACCCGGGCTACGGCGCGACCGAAGGAATTCCGGGAGGCGCCCGCACGGTGGCCTTGCTGGGCCGGAGCAGGAGGCCGGAGGGCATCCTCCTGCGGGCTTGGAGGGAGAGAGTTTAGCCAGGGCCCAAGGACCAGCCCCTCTTACATCCTCGCCCCCTTCAACCTATTCCAGCAGGTTTTCTTTTCTCCCGCCGCCTGCCGGAAGTGCAGATAGCGCCCCCTCCCGCGACCCGGCCGTGCTGGACTTGAGGTTCCTGCCCTGCCTGGTTCCCCACCCACGCTCGCTCCCCGCCGCCCCCTCTTGTGCGACTGAGATGGCAGGGTCCTTAGAGCCTGGTGTTCAAACACATTTGTCATTTTCACTAGGACTTCCCCATTCTGTGCCAGACGTGTCTTGGAGAAAACCCATATATCCGAATGGTGAGTGATCACGTGTGAAATGGGAGCTATTGTTCATGTTCTGTCAATGTTGTGGTACTTGCACACCGTCTGGGAAGTGTTTGTCTTAGACAAGCAGGGGAAATGATACTCTTTTTCTAACTCAAAGCGCTGGACGAATTGCAAAAGAACTGTCATGCAATGATTCTGTAATGTAGGAGTCATAACAGAAGCTAGTATTTGTTGAGTATTTACCTAGAAAGTAGGTCTGTTAACCAAAGGCTGAGAGAGTTTGTCATGTTGTATAGTAAATAAGGAGTAGAGCTGGGGATTTATGTTTAGATAGTCTGATTCCAGGAGTCTCAGCAAGCTACGAGGAGAACCAGGACTGGAAACTAGATTTCCTGATTCATAATCAAATGTCTTTCCGCTGATCTTTTTAGTGTTAGGTACCCCCATCCTTATAAATAAGAGTAAAACTAGCAGCAGTTAATAATAATTAGGTTAGGGCTCTATTATTGTGATCAGTCTCAGTGGTATTGATATATTAGTATATTCAAGATGTTCTTTTTTTTTTTTTTTTGAGGCAGTCTCACTAGGTCGCCTTCGGTAGAGTGCTGTGGTGTGACAGCTCACAGCAACCTCAAACTCTTGGGCTTAAGCAATTCTCTTGCTTCAGCCTCCCAGGTAGGTGGGACTACAGGTGCCCACCACCATGCCCGGCTAGTTTTTTGGTTGCATTTGGCAGTGTTTTAGCAGGCCTAGGCCAGGCTTGAATCCACCAGCCTCAGTGTATGTGTATGCGCCCTACTCACTGAGCTACCAGCACCGCCTATTCAAGATGTAAATGGGCTGGCTGTCAGCATTAAATGTAAGAGTTGTGGCTATAGAAGACACTAGATATTAGGTCTATAGATTCGTGAGATACTATAACTCATATTATGTTAGAATATATTATATCCCTGCCTCCTGCCTCCCCCAAAGAGGTTGGGATTTTTTGTTTGTTTTCTCTTTAGGATGCCAGGGATCTCAAGATACATTTCCTGGATTATATTTTGGGAAAGAGAAGATATCTGTTTCTTTCTTCTTATAACTCCAATTCTTCTCTGTTTTTTCCTATTTTAGACCAAAGAAAAATATGGGAAAGAGTGCAAGGTAAGCATGTCTATTAAAGAGTAATGATTTTATTTATTTTCCTTTTTTCTATCAAATTAATCTTTAGCTTAGTAAGTTTTGAGGTCCTCCAATAAAAGTCAGTGTTATACAATTTTCATGCAGGGTGGCCATAAAGTTAATGTGCAGTTTAAATGGTTAGAACTATAAATAGTTTCAACTGTTTAAGTTTAAATTGCACATGAACTTTATGGCCACTCTGTATGTTATTGGTGCATTCATTGGCTGGTAACTAAGTAGTGTGGGAAGTAAGAAAATGAACCCTCTAATGTAGGGATTCTTATCATGGTGTCTACAGAAGGGCACCGGACAAATTTGCGTATCAAGTTTTGTATGACTATGCACATGAGTGTGTGCTTAGCTTAGTTTTAGCTAAGTAAGGTCAAAGCTATCGTAAAATTCTTAGAGGATTGTATGACACTTCTCACACCTCCCCCACTCACCCCAAAAATCAAAGTTCATATTAGTAATGGGGCTTACCTCTAGGGTTGGGGGAATTTTGACTTTTTGAATACTTCATTTCTGTATTATGAGAATTTTTTAACTACTAGGAAAAGGTGCTAAGAATTGGATTGAAACATCAGATGAAGTTTAGACTACGTGTTGAAGTCCAGGGATCCTTGAACCCTCCATTGTTACTAGATCTCCTCTATTGTCCAGATCAGGATCATTAACCCTCAGTGGCTCTTGGTTTGTGTTCCAGATCTGTGCCAGGCCATTCACAGTGTTTCGCTGGTGCCCAGGAGTCCGAATGCGTTTCAAGAAGACTGAAGTGTGCCAAACCTGCAGTAAATTGAAGAATGTCTGTCAGACCTGCCTCTTAGACCTAGAGTATGGTATGCTTACCCTGTCCAATAGATCTGGAAGTGTGCAGATGCTTTAAACAACAAACTGGCCTTTTTGTCTTCCACTTCTCACTCTATCTCTGATTCTACTTTGGAATATCTGCTGTGAATGCTTTTCTTAGGAAGAGAACTGTAATTGGACCACTCTAGAGTCCTCCTGAATATTAATAGGAACTTAAGGGAATGTAGGAATTAATTAGAACTGGCCTAAATCGCCATCTCTCTAGATGAGGTAAAAGACATTGATTCCATTGATCCAAAGCTTTCTTTCACAGTCCAGGTCAGAAGGTCACGATGGGCTAATTGTGCTTTAGACTTTTTTTTTTTTTTTTTTTTTTTTTTTTTTTTTAAGACAGAGTCTTACTTGTCACCCTCAGTAGAGTACAATGGCATTGTAACTCACAACACCCTCAAACTCTTGAGCTCAAGCGATTCTCTTGCCTCAGCCTCCCAAGTGGCTGGCTGTTTTTAGAGATGGGGTCTCACTCTGGCTTAGGCTAATCTCCAACCTATGAGCTCAAGCAAGCAATTCACCTGCCTTGGCCTCCTAGAGTGCCAGAATTAAAGGCGTGAGTCACCTCACTTGGCCAGTGTGCTTTAGACTTTTGTCTCAACTGCATTGTTAGGACTAGTGTATTCTGCTACAACTGTCTCAGAGTAACTGCTTCTGAGAATGTTTTTTTTCCCCCAACTGTAGGTGACTTTTTAATTTTTTGACTTTTTGTGAAAAGCAATTTACTAACGAAAGAGTTACTACTGTACTAGAAAAAGGAAAAGTAAGATGTATGAGTTTGTATATATTAAGTTCATTACGGTTACTCTGCTAGTCAGAGTCCTTGCCATATATATAATATTACTTTTATGTTTGTCTCTTTTTTTTTTTATTGTTAAATCATAGCTGTGTACGTTAGTGCAATCACCTGTACCCATTCTAAAATGCACCATAGATGTGGCCCCACCCATTACCCTCCCTCCACCAAAACCTCCCCCCTCCCTTCCCCTTCCTTGGCCCTTTCCCCACAGTCTTGTGCTATAGTTGGGTTATAGCCTTCATGTGAAAGCTATAATTTAGCTTCATGGTAGGGCTGAGTACATTGGATACTTTTCCTTTCATTCCTGAGACACTTTGCTAAGAAGGATATGTTCCAGCTCCATCCATGTAAACATGAAAGAGGTAAAGTCTCCATCTTTCTTTAAGGCTACATAGTATTCCATGGTATACATGTACCACAATTTGCTAGTCCATTCGTGGGTCAATGGGCACTTGGGCTTCTTCCATGACTTA
>CAUYPK010077739.1:0-54338 GCA_963574355.1 Loris lydekkerianus | reverse complement strand
ATGTTCCGTGTCGCACTCTCCTGCGATTCCCTGCCGGCGCCGGGTGCTCTCCTTAGCACGGCCGGGTTGGTTGGGGGGGGGGCGGGCGGGGCCCCCCCAAGAAAAGTAACCTCAGGCCCCAGCCTTGCCTTGTCCTTTGGAGGGCCCCCCCCCCCTCTCCAGGACACATTGGTACTTATCTATGACCCTAATGACTAAAGATGCATCTATTCTGCTCCCAAAACCACCACGGAGATTTACTCTTATGCCAAGTGCTGGTCAGAAGCCAAGCAAGGACCCATGCTACCTTCCTCACAAGCAAAGAGAAAGAGGAGAAAGCAGCCCCTGGAGAACCTTCCAGACAGGCCAGGAGTAGTTCTCACCACCAGTGTTCTGAGGACCTGCTACCCTGCCATGCTGTCCCTGGCTCTAGCCCTCAGTCCCACAGCTCCCTGCCAAGTTATGGGGATGGCCTCGGACTGCAAATTCCATTGGGAACTCTTGTTCTTATTTCTACCAAAAAGTGGTACTGACTTAAGAACAATTTGGTGGCCAGGGTGAAAATATGGGGCAGAGCTTGACTCTGCCAATGCCTGCTTGACAGAAACTCTGCCAAAAGCACTCTGGAAGCTGCAGAAGCCAGAGAAACTATTCTTGGGCATGTTAGTTGATGGCATTGCCAGTCCCTGGTCTCACGGAAGCCACATGATATAACCAACTAGCTCTCTAAGCCAGCTGCTAACAACCAGGGCAGCTTGACTTAGTGACCCAAGCAGACTGTGAGACCCTGTTTCTTGGCCACGAGGTTCCTAAACTCTGCATCTGCTTTAGGAGGTGGCTTTAGTTCAACAGCTAAATTGGTTTTTACTGTTCAGCAACTGGTATTTCTCCACAAAAGAGCAAATATTTCCTCAGCACTTAGCAGGTGCCACAAGTTGTGCTAAATGCTTTACTTCTAGAAACCCACTGACTCCTCTCAAATAGCCCTGGGAGGTAGGTACTATCATTCTCACATTTTATAGAGAAAGAAACAGGAGTTCCGAGAGGCTGAGTATTTACGCAAGGTCACACAGCTAAGGAAGTGGTGGGCAGGATTCAAGCCAGGCCTGTTGGATTCCCAAACCACTCCCTGCAGATCCTCCTGCCACACTACAGGGTAATCTCCAGAATGTGGGGGACAAACATGAGTCATTCACATAGCAACACCCTAAATCTAGAACCCAAAATCAGAACTGAGAATCTCTCAAAGAAAATGGTTGTAGTTTTCCTGTGTTCCCTGAATTTCTAGCAAGAAATCCATTCAATATCCACAAATCAGCTTGGGTTCTAAAGTCTTTTGAACCAGTTGGGGTTTGGAAATTGATAGACAATTAGCTAAATCATGTTCTCAAAGAATCACAAGCATGGTCTCTCTCTTAGACAACATCTCAAAGCACTTGAAGGCTCTTCGTGATTCCTCAGCCACTGAGGGTGCTGAGGAGGGAGGCCAGGAAAGATAAGCCGTGACCTGACATGATCAAAAGACTAATGTTGGGGTGTGGCTGGAATGCGGGATAGATGTTGGTATATATTTCATCTGCTATCCGAGGTTATGTTTAACTTCCTGTGGACATTTGTGCTCTCAGCCAACAGTGATACAATTACCTACAGGGTGTCCACTCCAGACAGATTCTGAGAGCAGTAGGAATGAGTCCATGTGCCATTCAGGGAAGAGGACAACATTAAGCATGGGGCTCTCTGGTACCCAGACATCTGCTACCAAGGCAGTCGATGTACCTTACTGGGGCAGGTTCTGTGACACAGACAGCCCGTGATGTGCCTGCTCCAGCTGGTCTCAAAATATTGTCTACCTCAAAATGACTAGGGCTCCCTTCTCCTTCCTTGGTACCCCCAGTGCATCCTGTTTGACCTCTGCTGGCACAGGGAACACCAGGGGACAACAGAATCTGATGAACAAGAAAGTTGAGGAGGCAAGTGACCCCCAGACCCTGCTGCTCCACATGGACATGAAGGTCTAGAAGGTGGGAAAGGTTCCCCTCACCTTCACACCCAGGCTCAGTCCAGCCCTCACAGGCCGACTCTGGGCCTCCCCCTTCACATGCGTTTCTAGCCTGCACCCCAGAGGTCAGAGAAATAGCTCACAGCAGCTGGATCACCCCCAGTCCCCTTCCCAGACCTATACTTCTCAGGAAATCTCCCACTCCTCAGCAAAAAGAGATTCCTTTTCCAGAGTCAACCTCCCACAAGTAGCCCTCGCCAGAATTCCAGCCTTCCTTAGAGGTCACATGAAAACCAGTCACTCCTGTGACGTACACCTTCTGCCGGCTGTAGCCATATGATGGACAGCTGGGCAGAAAAACTCCCACATTTCAGACATTCTTTCCTCTCCGCAGCGGGGGATAGTTCACGCATGCGTACCCCTGATGCTGCTCAGCCATTCACTACACAAACCCCAGTTAACGTACCGACAACGTCACCCACACACCTGCTTCCACTGGCGGTAAGTAGAGAACTCCTGGGACGGGATAAAGACACTGAGCTTGAAGATGGACTTCAGCTCTGCGGGAAGCCCCTTGGATTCGAAGTACTGGAACTCGGCCTGGGCCTCCCCGATGAGTGGCATGTACAGACACAGGCAGAGCATGCTGACAGGCTGCTGGGTGCTCAGGCACCGCCACGGGAGCAAGTTCTGTGAATGCTGCCAGTCCCGGTTAACTTGCACAAGACACGCCGGCTGCAGCTGTCATTGGCTGCTGAAGCCCTGCCCTTGTACTTAATTAAAAAGCCCCGCCCACTGCAAGTCCTGCCGGCAGCCAATGAGCACAGACCTCCCAGAAGAAGGCGGCACCTGGGTGCTCCAGGGGAGCGGTGCAAAGATCAGGACTGACGTCACCCGCTGCCTCCCTGCAGTTAACTCTTCCAAGACAGGGGAGACATGGTGCCCAAACAAACTTTTACCCTCTGGCTGCCAACCCCTCCAAATAAACAAAGGCCTTCAGCCTGTTGTCACACAAGGTTCCCAAAGGCGTCACACCATACAATAGTTTTCTTCCCTTAGTAAATCATTCTCAACGGAAAAATCTGTGATGGGTAGAGACCGAACCAAGGCCAGCTAAAAACAGGCTGAGGACAGAAGCCAGGTCCACAGCTTCCCTTGAAAGACGACCCTACCTCGCAGGCTGTCTTTGCCATGCATGGCCTTCTAGGCACTGTCCTGCTGATTTCTGCTGTGGGGAACCCCCAGCCCTCCACAAGCCACATGTACTAAGTGCTCTGAAACGTTTCCTGGGCCACTCTGCTGCCTCACCTAGGATAGGAACCAGCTCATTGCCCTGCAGTCTTCACCTAGGGGTCCAGAAGTGCCTGGAAGCTGGTGTGACAGGAGTGGGAAGAGGACACAGTAAAGTCTAAAGGTCTCTGTGCTGAGGGACTCCCAGAGGCATCCATTTGGGTTCTGCAGAGTCCTCACCTAAGACCTAGTCTTCATTATCCATGTCCCCACTTAGAACACTTGAGAGCTCAGTCCAGTTGTGGCCTCCTGGCCTAGAACTTTGCTGTTCAAAACAGAAGCCTTTTACATTTAAATTAATTAAAATGAAATGAAATTACAAACTCAGTTCCTCAATCATGTGGTCACACTGCAAGTGCTCTATGTCCACACATGGTCACGGAACACTTCTGTGACCACAGAAACTCCTGCTGGGCACTGGAGCCCCAGAACTCTTGTGGATGAGGAAAATCTCAAGTTCTGCCTGCTCCACCTCACTCCTTTCCCACAGAATCGTGCTGCGGAGGAAGACACCACGTCACTAAGACGAGAATGGGATCAGTCTCACCCTTGTTCCTTCTACAGAGTCCCACTTCCTAATATAGACTAAATTTTCACACTACCGGGAGGGATAAAAATGGGTAGTTTTTGGGAACCAACAAAATTAGAAGGACTTCTTAATACACTAAAAAGCTTTGTAATCATTAACTTATAAAGAGGATGTGAAAAGGGCTGAGGCTTATGTACAACATTATGAAACAGAGATTAGAACAAAATTTTGGCCCTTACAAGTATTTGATGATGAGTCTGTAAAGAAAGGTCTTGGACTACACTAGCAGCAGCTCTGTTGAGGTGGCTCTGGGTTACCCAGGCAGGATAGGCTCAGGCTCCACTAAATCCATGATACTTAGCTGACTCCTAAGCTGCCCAATCCAGAATGTTCTGCTATGGAGCTATTTTAACACACATCTTATCTTTACCATTGGGGTCCTTGAAGGGAGAAGGCTGTTGCTTCAAACCTTTGGACCTCCCTGCCTGGAACTAACCTCTGCTTTGATTACTGACGGTGTTTCTACAGCAGCTTCCCAATCAGCTCAGCTGGCCTCTAAACTTAAGAAATACACATGTGACCACTCTAGATGAAGACCTGTTTTTCTGAGCGTCTGTACATAGAGTTGTCAGGGCATTTCATCTAACTAAACAAGATAATGTACTATTTTTTATTTTAAAGGAGGTTCACATTGAGCTGAATCTTAAAATGCTGATTTTCCTTTGTTAAATTATTCTTGTTTGCTGTTGAAACTAAAATAACACAGATCTATTGAAGTATCTTATTTTAGTCATTCTAACACAGAATAGCAAATATTCTGACTGAATAATTTATCCAACTGCAGATTTCATTTCCTAATAAAGTATATTTTTCAAATAATTTTGGTAAATAACTGTACCATTGAGTTGTATAATTTACAAAACAAATCTTCAAAGAGATTTAAAAACAATGCCAAACTTACATGCTATATTTTGAGGCGAAATCATTAAGGATTATCAAATAAGAACAACTGTTTAGAAAAAAAGAATGACATCTCCTTGATTATAACAAAGCTTTACACAGACCAAAAGTATCACAGGCTCGGGAAATGTTCTTTGTAATGTCCTGAATGCCTGCCAAGACATTATTTTACAATGCTAACATCAATTCTATTCCAATGTTAGTCTTTAAAAGGGATTCAGCACTCTATCCCAGGCAAAAAAGTGAGACCCTGTAATCCTAGCAATCTGGGAAGCTGAGCAGGTGGACTGCTTGA
Source organism: Loris lydekkerianus (assembly GCA_963574355.1). NCBI lineage: Eukaryota > Metazoa > Chordata > Mammalia > Primates > Lorisidae > Loris > Loris lydekkerianus. The sequence goes on along the minus strand of CAUYPK010077739.1, from coordinate 49,286 downwards.
GCTTAGGAGTTTGAGACTAGCCTGAGCAGGAGTAAGACCTCTGTCTCTACCAATAAAACAAAAACAAAACAAACAAACAAACAAACAAAACCTAGCTGGGTATCATGGCTGGCACCTGTAGTCCCAGTTATTGGGGAGTTTGAGGCAAGAGGATTTCCTGAGCTCAAGAGACTGAGGTTGCTGTGAGCTATGATGATGCCATGGCACTCTACCCAGGGCAACAGAGTGACACTCTGCCTTACAAAAAAAATAAAAATAAATAAATAGAGGTTCAAATTTCTTTTATTTTGCTGCTGTGATTAAGTCCCACAGAATGTCTTCATAAATTTAAGTTGGTGTTTCCTTATTTATTTAAACCACCTGTCCTCAGAACTCCATTTTCTTTCTTTCTCTCTCTCTCTCTATTTTTTTACCATATAGATAGAGTCTCTTGTCACTCTAGCTAGAGTACAGTGGTGTCAGAGCTCACTGTCACTTCAAACTCCTGGGCTTAAGGGATCCTCCTGCCTCTGCCTCCCCAGTAGTTGGCACAACAGGTGTGCACCACCATGCTTGGCTAATTTTTCTATTTCTTTTTTATTTTTTTATAGAGATAGGGTCTCGCTCTTGCCCAGGCTGGTCTCAGACTCTTGACCTCGAACAATCCTGCCTCAGCTTCCCAAAGTGCTAGGATTACAGGCCCAAGCCACTGTACCCACCACCAGAACTCCATTTTCACAATGAAATTAAGACTTCTTCCCAAATAAACTAATCGCTAGGTGTTTGGGCCATTGCTTATTCCTAGAATTGTAGACTATGGGGTCCCCGGGGGCTGGCTCTGGGTTCATCCCTTAATCTCCATGTTTGACCCTCACACCCATGGCCCGGCTCTTGTTACAAGATCGACTCAGAATAGCACCCAAAGCAACAAAGGAGATTTTTAGAATCCCAAAGAATGCCAATAAACCCAACACTGGGGATTAAGCTTTTATATTGGAAGGTGGCAGGTGTGTAGGAGAGGTGTAACTCAAGCAAGTTGAGTCTTAGCCAAAAACAACCACAAACTGTCCCTGTGCCACAGCTTTGGAATGTCTATATGAAAAACACAATAAGGAAGAACTAAAAGCAGGCCTTGTGTTTCATTCCTGACGCTTCACACTGGCTCTCCTGGCTAAGATCTGGACATCATGTGCCCCATTGTGTACAATTTCTCTGCTCTCTTCACTTATTCTAACTTTCTGATGACACGGATCTGTTTCCTCCCTTCTGAGGTCCATTCTTGTGACTAGATTCAGAAACAACTGACGACAGCAACACTAGCTGCGGTAGTACTTAGCGGCATCAGATTTCATTTAGTCTGCCGAGTAGCAGGTTTTCTCCTGAGCATCTTCTCACGGCCAATCTGCCAACGCTACCATAAGCTTTCCTTGTTCTACCACTCTGCCACATGCTAATAAAGAGCAGGAGCTTCCTGTAAGGGCTGGAATAGCATGAGCAAGACAAGAGCAGGGCAGGTACAGTGCCTTTGGGACTGTAGCATTAGGTCACAAAGTTTCTCCCCACTCCTCTGCAATGACTCAGATTAAGCCAGAAATACATGAAAAGGCCTCACCAGCATCTGGCTGTTCAAGCCCCACCCTCCCCAAGGCTTTCAAACCTCATTGGCCACAGTGTCATTTGATGATCAGGTTGCCATGACAGCCCAGTGTAGCTGGTTTCCAGCGAAACCTGCCTACACTTGGCAATTACACACACAATGATCAAAATTCTCTGAGCTTCCAAGAAGACAGCCCCTCAGGATTTGAAAGCGTGAATGCTGCTGAGGGCACCTCCCACCCCAGAGTAATGGCTTTCTTCTCCAACTGCAAATTAATTGAAAGACAAAGATAAAGGCGGAAACTGGAACAGTTCCTAGAATAAAAGCTTGTAGGAACCTGACTCACTAGCAGACAATTAAACAGGGGAAGTGGGAGCAAAACGAAGTGCTTCTGGGACACTGAGCAGCCTGAGAACCAATGTGAACTTCTCTAACATGTTTTCACGACATTCTGGAGGCTTCTTCCTGAGAGAAGTTGCGGGGCCAGGTAAAGGATACCTGCTGCATCAGCGCTCCTACCATTTCACTTCTCACTTCTTGGGTCACTTGCTCTGACAGTCTGTACTGCCCAGATGTGCTTTCTTAAAACCAAACCAGCAGCTCTCCGCCACCTAAAAGATGATCCATCTCCCTTCCGGGGAACAGAGCCAGTAAAAGGTGTGGGTTTCTCGCTTCTGCAGGCCAAGAGCTAAGCTGTTCAGAACAGAAAGTCCTACCCCGAGGCAACCCCTTGGGGCAGAGCTGGCAAGGGGTGCCTGTAGGACGCTGGGAAATGGAGCAGTTAATTATTAAAGTAAAAAATAGGTAACTTTAAAAAGCAGCCGGCCAATCCAGGCCATAAGGCAAGTACATCTGTAGATAAAAAGCTCCTCACAAAAGCTAGCGCCATTGCCACTTCCGATCTAGTCTAAAATGAGCAAAAGGTAGAAAGTGACACCCCCTGGTTGCACACTGAAGACACACATCTCAGGCAGAACAAAGGGTCTGTGAGACCCTGGATGCCCTGAAGGGGCCTATCGCAGGCTAAGGATTCTCCTCCATGCCACCATGCCTGTGAAAATTGTTAATACAACAAAGTCCCTATTGGAGCAAGGGCAACACGAACATTTATTTCTTCAATGTAACAGTTCAGCTTAATAAACACATCTATGATGCACCAAACACGGTAGAATCTCCTCCCCTTCTGACTTTTATCCTGAGTAAAGAGCAAAGATTGAAAATAACCAAAGCTTAGGAGGTGAAAAAGGTCACGCCTACTGCAGGCTGGAGAAATCTTCGCCAAATGGCAATTTCAGTCAGGGGTGGGGAACTTGAAGCCTTAGGGCTACATGTGGCCTTCCGGATTCTTGACTGCAGCCTTTTGACTGAATCCAAAATTTTCAAACAAATCCTTTCAATAATGGATTTGGCTGAGGGGCTGCACTGGGTGATCTGGAGGGCCACGTGGCCTTGAAGGCTGTGGTTCCCCACCCCTGACTGTGGGGCAAAGTTCTGGACAGATTCTGTAGTTAAATCTCAACTCTATCTCTCCTTAGCCATTCAACCCTGAGCAAAGTATTTAACCTTTGTGCACCTCAGTTTCCTCAACTACGAAATGGGGGCACTGCCACTTACCTTGGCCCCTGAGGACTAGATGGTGACAATCCACTCTCAGAAGGACTAAAGGGCTCACAAGGATGAAAGGCCCTGTATGCTGCAAGCCCGCAGTGGCTGTTCCCAGCGGGGCACCAGTCTCTGCATCTGGACACTCTAGCCTCTCCTGGGACTCCACCCCTTCACTCATCCTTCCGGACCCAAAGGTAAGACAGTTCCACCAAGCCTGGGGGAGTGTGACCTTCAGGATGCCAAGACCCCCTGCCTCCCAAGTTTGACTTTCCAGGCGCATTCTCTGCCCTTTTGGCTTTGTCCTCCTTGCACTGTTCAGATAAGCTAAGACTCACTTTAATAGTTTGTCCTTTACTTTCAAATGGCTTTGTGCAGCCAAACTAACAATACTAAGGCAAATCTTTTGAATTCAACCTCTTTCCCTCAACAGCCACATTAGAGTGATCGTAACAGGTCATGTAGCTTTTACAGTAGCCATGGAAAGATGCTGGACTGAATTTTCTGGAATTCTTCATTGCCTAACACTTCTCCCCGATACCAAATTAATTTTAAGTCCGCTCTCCCTCCCCATAGCCCAGTTTTATTCCAGAAAAACATTCCCAAATCAGCCCCTAACTAGGAGGTTCTCCTGAAGCTGCCATTACCTTAGGAAACTGCTCTGCAGGTCCAACCACCAGCAAAATGGTGGGTCTCTTTTCCGTGGCCTCAGCCCTTCCATCCTGTTTCACCATAAAGCTTGACAACTGGTCTCCCCGAGCAGGGGCTGGGGTGCCTCTGACTTCATGATCGTTCCCCTCTCTGGAATCTTGGCACCTGGCCCTAGGAAAAAAGCTAGCCAGAAAATGCCACAGCGTCTGCAACATCACAGCTTCCTCCAACGCCGCTGATGGTGACTGTTCACTTTTGAGGGATGTGACCACAATACCAAGGCTCTCTGGCTACACAGTTGCCTGGAAGACTAGGCTGGGGCGTTCTCAGGCTGGAAGCTCTGCATGCAGGGGATGTTTCCTGCTTTTTCAAATTGGCCACCACTGCTGTCGTGCCTGGCTTGAGAAGTAGCTAGCTCACTCTAAGAAAGCCTCGCCGGGCTGTTGGCAATAAGGAGAAAGCAACTGGAGCTTCTTCAATGAACACTCACTTCTGCAGGTGACGGTGATCAAATGTTTGGCTTTTTTTTTTTTTAAGGCGAAAAAGCGACAGCCATGCAAACCTTTTTGCAGAGGCAGAAGCAACTTCAAGCTCCCAATTATTCAGCCGTCCTCACTCATCACCCAAGCCGAGGACTGTAGCATCCAGTCTGCATTCTCACTGCAGCAGGGCCCGGCCAATCACCTCTGCCGACACTACCAAGTTCATTATCCCAGCCGCACCAGCCCTCCAATCACAGGCTGCTGATTTCCTGCATGAAGCCTGGCAATTCTGCAGGGAGGTGCAGACTCAAGCTCCAGATGAGGCTGGGCTTATAGCATCTATCCTGAGCTGGCTCATAGGCAGGAGCAACTTCCTCTTCTCCACCTGGGCTGCTTCCGGGACAGCAATCACATCAAGTTCAACATGATCAACAGTCCTTGGCAATACCTCCTAAGAGCATTCTAGAAACACTTTTTCTTGTTTCAGTATACAATTTTCTCCAACAGAACACATGCCATATCATAGCTCTCCTTTTCCCAAGCATCGCTCCATACAACAAGCTGCCTGGGGGCAGGGACCAAGTCACAGACCTTTCTACCCTTAGGACCAACGGTATGTTAAGTCTGTAGACTGAACTGAATAAATGATCATAAATAAAAAGGAATTAAATCTTTGGTGACCGTTTCTTAGTTTACTAGCAGACAAATGCAGTGACTAACTACTGTCATCCCTCACAAAGGTGATCTTTTGATATGATGTTGATAACCATTATTTTAAAAATACAAATGCAAAAAAAGTATAGTAAGCTGTCGGGGAGAGTATGGGGGTACATGCACCTTCATACCCTGCTGTGAGGGTATAAACCAGTGCAAACTCTCTGAAGAGCAATTTAGTCACAGCTCTCTCCATTTCAAAAGCACAAACATTTTGGCTTAACAATTCTACATTCAGGAATTTATCCCGTAGATATTGTTGCCCACTGGAAAATTTATACACACACACACAGCCTTGTTTATAATAGCACGAGTTTGGAGACAACTTAAAAAGTCTTGTAAAAGGGAAAGGTATGTAAATTATGGTGCACCCATACAATGGCACCCTATGTGACTATTAAAAAAAATAAGGCATCTCTTAGAGTACATGTGCTATTACAGAATAACCTGAAAATAATGTTTTTTAAAAAAATAAGCAGCTAAGGCGCCAGCCACATACACCTTAGCTGGCGGGTTCAAATCCAGCCCGAGCCCGCCAAACAATGATGACAGCTGCAACCAAAAAATAGCCAGGCGTTGTGGCCGGCGTCTATAGACCCAGCTACTTAGGAGATGGAGGCAGGAGACTCGCTTCAGCCCAGGAGTTGGGAGGTTGCTGTGAGCTGTGATGCCACAGTACTCTACCCAGGGCAACAGCTTGAGGCTCTGTCTCAAAAAAAAAGTTCAGAAGAAAGAAGATAGTATGTTGCCACTTATTTCTAAGCTTTTATTTATGAAGACCTTGTAGAAACACACATTAAAATTAAGTACTTGGGAGCTTGAGAGGAGAAAGGCAGATCAGAGATGCATTTTACTAGCCTCTATTTTGTGTGAAAGTAAACCATGAGCTTGCATGATGACACAGGCATGTGTACAAAAATAAATAAAACTGTATAAAAAATTTATATAGTTTTTTTATAGCTGGGCACAGTGGCTCACTCTGGGAGGCTGAGGTGGGAGGAATGCTTGGGCCCAGAAGTTGGTGGTTACAGTGAGCTAAGATCAAGCCATTGCACTTCAGCTGGGGCAACAGAACAAGACTGGGCGACTTGGTCTCAACAAACCAAAACAAAACAAAACCCCCAAACGCTGAGGGAGCCTGTACCAGACACTCCCTTGCTGATATACACAATGAACTTACACAGGAGCAGTGCTGTGTGTTGATTGAATATATACATGGTCTTTGGAGCCAGACCAAAATTCTAATCCTGGCTTTACTAGCTGTATTCTCTTGGTTAAGTAATTTCAGCTCTCTGTGCTTTAATATTCTTATGGGAAAAAGGGGATTAGTAACAAAACAATTTTGTTACCTTGTAGAATTCATTAAAAATTAAATTAGGTAACATATAAGGCTCCTGAGATAGTACGTGAAGCAGTCAGTAGCTATTACTTATTATCATTATCTACAATATCATTGTAATTCATGCGGCTAGGTAATTTTGTTTTGTTTTTTGGTTATAGTTGTCATTGTGAACCGTCCAGCTCTGGTGTATGTGGCTAGCGCCTTAGCCACTTGAGGCACAGGCGCCAAGCCAACAACTAGGTAGTTTTAATACTAAAGAGAGCCAGTGCAGAGCCCAAACCCTAGTAAGCAAGTAGTGAACTTGCTTTAACAAACATGCACGCTGTTCTTAAGCACGGAGAGTCCGATCAAATGGAGGAGACAGTGATGTTGTGGGTTCCCAACTACAAATGTAAGCAAAATCCTTTATTTAGTATGTTTCGGGCTTTTAATTTAATGGACTTCTCCATACCACAGAACTGTGTTATGAATTTAGGTGTTACCAGCCAAGATGGGAGTAACAGGGACCAATTCACCTTCCTGCCTATCTCTAACAACTAAAAGCCCAGATGAGATAGATATATGAAACAGTGTTTCCAAGCCATTGCATAAAAGGCTATGAAGGACAGTGAATCCTGAGGAATGTACACAAACGGAGCCATCCCTGTGACTGCCCCAGCTTCCTGTCTAGAACTTCCAGACTGGGTGCAAAGTATGGAACCCAAGTTGAGGCCAACAGACTCCCTACACAGAAGAGAGGGGGTAGGAGTCCAGGGTGGCTACAGTGTACAGTTCAGAGCACTTAGGAGAAGGGAGCTCCACAGTCAAGGGTCCCCCTTGGACTGTCACAGCACACAGGTGGGCAGACACTACCTGAAGGTGGGAAAAGACCCATTCAAAAGGACCACCTGGCTAGGAATAGTCCCTGTTCCCACCCACCAGAGTGGTAAACCTCAGAATATAGGGAGTATCAGGATGAGTATTCAGAGGGTTTTACCTCAATACTGGGGCAAAACTTTAGCCCTGACCACCGTTCTTTTTCTACCTCTCAAAGCAAGCCCTCTAAGGGTCAAACTGTTTCTAAATAACTTAACTGCAATCCAGAATAAAGCTCAAGAATATTTATAGAAATATAATATTAAGCACCCAACAAGGTAAAATCCAGTAAAAAAAAAAAAAAAAAAGTGAACAGGAATGCAAAGAAGCAGGAAAATACCAGCCATAATGAGGACAGAACTCAATCAATCGATCCCAGTCCAGAAATGACATGATAGACTTAGCACATAAGACATGCAAATTGATTATAATTATATTCTATAAACTTGAGAAGCTAAAGGAAAGATCAAGCATGTCAAATAGATACACTGCAGTATTGGTGAGCTGGCTGTGGGACAAACCTGAACAAGCTAATAGACCCCTAACTGGAGTCTGTGAAAGAGGGAGCTACAAAAATATTTAAAGAAATAATGGCCAGGTCTGGTGCAGTGGCTCATACCTGTAATCCCAGGACTTTGGGAGGCCAGAGGGCAGTTCACTTGAGCCCAGGAGTTTGAGATCAGCCTGGGCAACATAGTGAGACCCCATCTCTATAAATGAAAGTTAGGTGGGGCTAGACAAGGTGACTCATGCCTGTAATCCTAGCACTTTGGGAGGTCGAGGAGGGGGACTGCCTGAGCTCAAGGGTTCAAGACCAGCCTGAGCAAGAGTGAGACCCCCATCTCTAAAAATAGCCAGGCACTGTGGTGGGCACCTGTAGTCCTAGCTACTTGGGAGGCTGCGGCAAAAGGACTGCTTGAGCCCAAGAGTTTGAGGTTGCTGTGAGCTAATATGCCACAGCACTTTAGCCAGGGTGACAGAGACTCTCTTCCACAAAAAAAAAAAAAAAAAAAAAAATTCCACTGACCAGCATTTAAGACAGAGATCAATGGAAATTCATACCATGACTATACATATATATGTATTTTTTTTTTAAAGTTTTTTGGCTGGGGCTGGGTTTGAACCCACCACCTCCGGCATATGGGGCCGGCGCCCTAATCCTTTTTAGCCACAGGCGCCACCCACCATGACAATATTTTTAATCAAAAAAAAATTTGGGGCAGCACCTGTGGCTCAGTGGGTAGGGTGCTGGCCCCATATACCAAGGGTGGCGGATATGAATCTGGCACCGGCCAAACTGCAAAAACAACAACAAAAAAAATTTTGCTCGGTGCCCATAGCTCAGTGGTTAGGGCGCTGGCCACATATGCAGGGGCTAGTGGGTTCGAACACCGCACAGGCCTGCTAAACAACAATGACACCTGCAACAAAACAATAGCTGGGCGTTGTGGTGTCTGCCTGTAGTCCCAGCTATTTGTGAGGCTCAAGCAAAGAATTGCTTAAGCCCAAGAGTTTGAGGTGTGACACCATAATACTCTACCCAGGGCGACAGACTGAGACTTTGTCTCGAAAATAAAAAAATGTATTTGTGTCTTTGATTTTTGATTTCCTTACAGGTAAATACAGTATATTTCTTTCTTTATAGTACAGCATCACCTAAACCACCAGTATCTGGGACAGCATTATTTTCTTCGGGATTACTGGCATACCTCTCCAATCACACTTAGCTTTCTTGGGTATGAGGGAGCACCCATATCCAGGGTCAGGACTGTCAAGTGTAACCTTCCTGTAATTTGCAGCTTATCAATATCAACAGAACCTGGCTAAGATGAGGCTAATCATCTGCAGAAATAATCCACTCTTCTAAGAATCTAGTAATAAACAGATGCTTGGTAGATGTGTGTCACAGGATCTCTGGTACTTTTCAGAGAGAAGAATCTAATGCAATGGGCCTCTAGAGGGAAGTAGTGAGTCAAGTGACACTTCTCTTACTCCAAATGGCCCTGAGGAATTGTCTCCAGGGGTGGGGAAACTTCAGCCTTCAGATTTCAAGGGTTTTTGTTGTTGTTGTTGTTTGTTTGTTTTTTGAGACAGAGTCTTACTTGGTCCCCCTTAGTAGAGTATGGTGGCGTCACAGCTCACAGCAACCTCAAACTCTTGGGCTCCAGTGATCCTCTTGCTTCAGCCTCCCGAGTAGCTGGGACTATAGCCAACTGTCACAATACCCAGCTATTTTTTTTATTTAATTTATTTTGAGACACAATCTCACTATATTGCCTTTGGTAGAGTGCTGTAGCATCACAGCTCCCAGAAACCTCTAACTCTTGGGGTTAAGCAATTCTCTTGCCTCAGCCTCCGGAGTAGCTGGGACTACAGGTGCCTGCCACAAGGCCCAGATATTTTGTTGTTGCAGTTGTCGTTGTTTAGCTGGCCTTGGCTGGGTTCGAACCTGCCAGCCTTGGTGCACATGGCTGCCCCCATAATCACTGTGCCATGGGCACTGAGCTGCCTGGCTATTTTATAGAGATGAGGTCTTGCCCTGGCTGGTCTCGAACCTGTGACCTCAGGCAATCCTCCTGCTTCAACCTCCCAAGTGCTAGAATTATAGGCGTGAACCACCGCACCCGGCCTTTCAAAGTTGTTCTTTTTTGCAGTTTTTGGCCGGGGCTGGGTTTGGATCCACCACCTCCGGCATATGGGGCCGATGCCCTACTCCCTTTGAGCCACAGGCACTGCCCCAAAGTTGTTCCTTTTTAAGCACCAAAGGAGGCAAGAAAAGCTTTGTTTTTTTTTTTTTCTCTGCCACGCCTCTTTTAATACAAAGATCTACTCTGTAAAATTTGTTTTTATTTGTTTTTATTTGTTTGTTTCGTTCTGTAAAACTTGGATTCAAAGGGCCAAACTTAAAAAACTAGAAGGACCTTTTAGGTGGCCTTAAAGACACAGGTTGTCCACCTCTGGAGAGTATAAAAACCCCACAAGGAGTATAGTGTCAATGGTTGAGACCAAAAAGGTTCACAGTGGATTGGGACAAACCAAAAAAGAACTGAGGAGCCAAAGGCAGCTGTGACATGCTCTTTATTCAACTTGTCAGTTAGTGAGCAGGCATGATGACATCTGCCTTCATTTAGTTCATGGGAGGCAGGTGAGCTAGCACAGGAAGCTTCCCCACCAGGTGGAAAGTTTTGGGGTCTTATATAGTAGCCAGAACACCAGGGCTCCAAATTAGCCCTAATGATTACTTTGCAACCCACGCACCTGCCAGCTTAATCATAGCTATTCAAAACAATCGGGCACCTCATGGCCTTTGGGTGAGAAAGCCTAATTTAACTCATCTTCCTCACTCCTAGGAAGTTTGGTAACAATACAGAGGAAGTCTCCACGACCCACAACTGACACCATGGCAGTCTCCAAGTCTTTTTTTTTCTTTTTTTGAGACAGTCTCACTATGTAGCTCTGGGTAGAGTGCTGTGGCATCACAGCTCACAGCAACCTCTAACTCTTGGGCTTAAGGGATTCTATTGCCTCATCCTTCCAAGTAGCTGGGACTATAGGTGCCCCCCACAACGCCCAGCTATTTTTTTGTTGCAGTTGTCATTGTTGTTTAGCTGGCCTGGTCCGGGTTCAAACTCGCCAGCCTCAGTGCATGTGGCCGGCACCGTAACCACTGTGCATACACGTACTGAGCTGTCCAAGTCTTACTGTTACCTGCTTAACTACTTATCTTAGAATTATTATTATTATTTTTTTTTTTTATTTTTTTTTTTTTTGTAGAAACAGAGTCTCACTTTACCGCCCTCGGTAGACTGCCGTGATGTCACAGGACTCACAGCAACCTCCAACTCTTAGGCTTCTGCGATTCTCCTGCCTCACTCAGCCTCACGAGCAGCTGGGACTACAGGCACCCGCCACAATGCCCGGCTATTTTTTGGTTGCAGTTCAGCCGGGGCTGGGTTTGAACCTGCCACCCTCGGTATAAAGGGCTGGCGTCCTACTCACTGAGCCACAGGCGCCACCCCTAGAATTATTATTAACATTCAGAAGAGATGTTGTCAGCGGGAAGACTATAACACCTTTTTAATTTTATTTTTGAGACGAAGTCTCATTCTGTCACTACCCTGAGTAGTGACTACTCAAAGCACTACCCTGAGTAGTGACTACTCAAAGCACGACCCTGAGTAGTGACTACTCAAAGCACTACCCTGAGTAGTGCTGTGGCGTCACAGCTCATAGCAACTTCAAACTCCTGGGCTCAAGTAATCCTCTTAGCCTCCCAAGTAGACAGCGACCACCCAGATGACTGGCAAATTTTTCTATTTTTTTAATAGAGATGGTGGGGGTGAGGGGGGCACTGCTCTTGAACTCCTGAGCTCAAGCAATCCACTTACCTCTGCCTCTCAGAGTGCCAGGGATTACCTGTGTGAGCATTGGTCCCAGCCATTAATACCTTTTAAAAATAAAAAACTGATATACTTGTTATCTCAGCACTTTAAGAGGCCAAGACAGGAGGAATGCTTGAGACCATGAAAAGATCAGCCTGAGCAACATAACCAGACCTTGTCTCCACCAAAAAAAATTAGTCCATGCCTGCAGTCCCATCTACTCAGAAGGCTGAGGTGGAAAGGGTTATTTGAGCCCAGGAGTTTGAAATTCCAGGGAGCTGTGATCAGGCCACTGCATCCAAGCCTGGGTGACAGAACCAGACCCTGTCTCTAAAAAATTAAAAACGTAGCCCAGTTTTATTTGACAGAAAGCCAGGATGATTGATTTGATAATGAGGACTGGCTAGCCAATTGGGTTATGTGGAGAGTCTTTTCCATTTGCAGCTCTAAGGTTTGAATTAAAACCAAAGCCATGGCCTGGAGCTGTGACTCATGCCTGTAATCCTAGCACCCTGGAAGCTGAGGCCCATGGATTGCTTGAGCTAGGAGTTCGAGACCCCATCTCTACTAAAAATAGAAAAACTAGCCAGGTGTTATGGCAGGCCAGGTACTCAGGAGACTAAGGTAAGAGGATTGATTGCTTGAGCCCAGGAGTTTGAGGCTGCTATGAGCTATGATGCCAGAGTGCTCTAGTCTGGGGCAACAGAATGAGACTGTCTCAAAAACAATAAAATAAAACCTAAGCCAAAAAGCAAAAACATTTAAAGAAGATGTACAGGCTGAACACGTGGCTCATGCCTGTAATCTCAGCACTTGGGAGGCCACGGCAGGTGGATCACCTGAGACCAGCCTGAGCAAGAGTGAGACCACATTTCTAAAAAACAGACAGGAGTTGTGGTGGGCACTTGTAGTCCAGCTACTCGGGAAGCTGAGGCAAGAGAGTCGCTTAAGCCCAAGAGTTTGAGGTTCCTGTGAGCTGTGACGCCATGGCATTTTACCCAGCGCAACAAAATGAGACTCTGTCTCAAAAAAAAAAAAAAAAAAAAAAAAGAAGTACAGTATGTGCAAAGAGGTAAAGAATTTTAAAAAATTCTTTTAAGGTGGTACAGAAGGCAAAAGTTTGAAGACTCTCTTTTCTATACTGATACATGGTAGTGACTTATTTCAGAGGCACAACTGTAGCAGGTGAATATCAAGTTTCCGCTGAAATGAATCAACCAGCTAACTGTAACGCTTAGTTCCGATATGCTGTCCTGGCCACCCTATGGGCTGCCCAAGTTTCAGGCAGGACCATTAAACACCCTCCTGCCCATGACTCAGCCCATGATTAGATGAACGAAGTGGAGCCAGGAATTCACCTCATATGGCGCAAAGGAAACTGAAGTACTGAAGATGACAAAACTGCATTGGTGCAAAAGGTGAAATTCCTAATCCCATTCCATTTCAGGAAGTAAAACTGGAAAATCTACCTCTAGCAAACACTCCCTGAAGAAAACCCCTGCCACTGTGGAACCCCCACCACAATGCCCAGCTATTTTTAGAGATGAGATCTTGATCTGGCAATCCACCTGCCTGGGCCTCCCAGAGTGCTAAGAATATAGACATGAGCCACAGCACCCCGCAGAGACAGGTGGGTTGCTTGAGCTCAGGAGTTCAAGTCCGGCCTAAGCAAGAGCACAACCACATTTCTAAAATGTAGCCGGGCATTGTGGCAGGCACCTGTAGTCCCAGCCACTCCAAAGGCTGAGGCAAGAGGATCTCTTGAGTACAAGAGATGTGTACTCATATTTTGTACTCATCCTTGTTTGAGGTTGCTATAAACCAAGATGCCACCAAGGGCAACAAAGTGAGACTGTCTCAAAAATAAAACAAAATAAAAGTTAGAGATGTACAAAATTAACATAATTCTAATGTAGGATTTTGAAATGTAACAAAGTTCTGCAGAAGCAAGAGTCTGCATGGAAACATGGAATAATTTTTGTGTTTTTAAGAGCATGGTCCTTCCGATTAGATATGTGTCGAGTGCAGGGAGCAGGGGTGAACAAGGAATTGAGGCTAATGCACAATAACCCAATCACCTAAAATAATAAAACAATTCTAAAGCAATCCAACATTGACCAGTGTGAGCCACACAGTTGTACTTGTTGAGCCTACTTGTTGCAGCTACTTTATCTTTACTCTCTCTTTTCTCATGTGAAAAGGGAAGCCAGCAGATTTATTATTAAAGCAACACTAAATGTTTTCAGTTTCTCAAAACAGATTTCAGGATTGCACTCTAAAACTGAGATCATCTGGCTTGGCGCCCGTAACACAGTGATTACAGTGCCCACCACATGCATTGAGGTTGGCGGGTTCAAACCCAGCCCCAGCCAGCTAAACAATGACAACTGTAACAAAAAAATAGCTGGGCGTGGTGGGTGCCTTTAGTCCCAGATACTTGAGAGGCTGAGCCAAGAGAATCGCTTAAGCCCAAGAGTTAGAGGTTGCTGTGAGCTGTGATGTCACATCACTCTAGTGAGGGCGACATAGTGAGACTCTGTCTCCAAAAAAAAAACTGAGATCATCTCAATCAGTGCAGACTTAACTCTCACCAGCTGCTTGCTCTGCACTGTGCCAGGACTTGCAGGGAGAAGTTATGGGTGTGGGAAACCCACTCCAGGCCGCCTTCAGCAGATACATAGCACAGCTGTTCAGGGTGTGTGGGCAGTTAGGAAAATGCTGTGCAAGAATACTGGTTTAGGGCAGTGTCTGCGGCTCAAGGAGGGCGGCGCTGGCCCCATACCCTGAAGGTGGTGGGTTCAAACCCGGCACTGGCCAAAACCTGCAAAAAAACCCAAACAAACAAAAAAAGAATACTGGTTTAAACCAACCCAGCTCTTCAAAACAATTCGGAAAAGGGCTTGGTGCCCATAGCTCAGCGGTTAGGGTGTCAGCCACATACATGGAGGTAGGTGGGTTAGAATCCAGCCCGGGCCTGCTAAAAAACAATGACAACTGCAATAAAAAAATAGCTGGGCGTTGTGGTGGACACCTGTAGTCCCAGCTACTTGGGAGGCTGAGGCAAGAGAATCGCTTAAGTTCAAGAGTTGGAGGTTGCTGTGAGCTGTGAACTGTGATGCCACAGAATTCTACCGAGGGTGACATAGTGAGACTCTTTCTCAAACAAACAAACAAAAAAACAGAAACCAATTCACAAAAGGAATTCTTTAGCTGGATAGAACTATTTACCCTCAGATCCTATTTTTCCTACTATAGGTTAGAAAGGGGGAGACTCTAGCAAGCAAAAGAATACACCTAACGTGTCAATGAAAAAAGGAAAAAGTTAACTGTGTCCATAAATCCATCAATAAGGGATGCTACAGAAACATTGTCTTTCTCCCCAAGATGTCCCTACAGTGCCTTTTAGGACCATGAACAAGTTGTTTAAACCTCTCTGGCCTGCAAAATGTGGGGACTGAACTCAACAAACCTTGAATATTATTCCACTTCCAACAGTCTATGGATTCAAACTCAACCTACAGGTCTTGACCAAAAGCAACAGCAGGGTTTTAGGAATGTGGGATGGGGAAAAGGCCAGCAAGGTCGCTCATGAGTACTGTAGCTGGTTTTAACCAACACTACTATTCCACTGCGTCATAACTACAGAAAAGAGTTTAGCAGACAGTTGGCTCTTACTCTAAGTGAGCTAAACTACCCTCTCCGCACTTTGTTTTTGTGCTTTCTTTTTGGGCCACTGGCATTTCAATAGTTTTTCAGAGTTTTCACACACAGTGTAAGTGGTTTTCTTTGTGTTTTGGGAAAAGTCACATCAAACTCCACTAGGGAGCAGGGAATATGGGAGGAAAGGTATTAGCAAAGGGCTGTGGAACAACACAGAAAGCTTCAAGCACCAGCAGGAACAGGGACAGCCATGTCTCCAGTTTCCCCACTGACCCTTCAGAAAATAAGCCATGACTCATCTCCTTTTCAAGCTTCCTGGAAAACCCAGCTGAGAGTTTAAAGCAGATAAGAAGCTCCTTATAGTTCACCTTTGTTTTCATTTATTTACTTTAAAAGAAGATTCATCATCTTTCAGACAACTTTTCAGGTACTGTGTTACTTATGTCTTTTATGTCTCATTTTTTAGGAACAGTGTATCTATCATTTTAATCACTGTTTCCTGAGTACCAGCACTGGCCTTAAAATGCTGAGTTGCACTGGAGTTATGCACAGCTATGTCAATGTCAAACTGTGAAAATAAATGCTGTAGAGTTTTAAGGACAAGTTAAGCGTCCATAGCCATGGAAGGAAAGAAGTCGTATGTGTGTTAAGTTGAAGAGTAAAAATCTGGGTTCTGGTACTGGCTTGCCCTTCAAACAACCCAACTTCTGAGCCTCAGTCCCACATCTGCAAAACAACACTGATCAGCAGGAGAATCTCCAAAGCTTAGAACTAAGCTTTACTTGAAGCTTCTATTTTCACAACTTCAAGGTCAACTCCATACCTGAGGAAGGACGGTTCATAGCTTGGGATGGGCAACAGGGTTACAACATCAGGAAGTCCTGTTCAGGGAAACATTTAGGCCAAAGACATCCTTGTGTATAGTGACTCTACTACTTTAAAAACTTTTAGGGTTTCTTTTCTTGTTTTGTTTTTTTTTTTTCTTTAAATATTTTTTTCTTCCTTCAAGGACTACGTTGTCCTTGGTAGAGTACTGTGGCATCACAGCTCACAGCAATCTCAAACTCTTGGGCTTAAGCGATTCTCCTGCCTCAGCCTCCCACAGATACCCACCACAACGCCCGGCTATTTTTTTGTTGCAGTTGTTTAGTTGGCACTGGCCAGGTTCGAACCCACTACCCTCGGTGTATGTGGCTGGCACCGTAACCAGTGTATGTGTGCTATGGGCGCCGAGCCTCTTTTCTTGTTTTGATTTTCTCAATGTTCACAGGGCCCAAGCTTCACACAACCCACAGCCCCCTCCATACCACTGAAGCTCCTTCTGCTCTGGCTGCAGAGGAAGACTATGTCTCCCTGGGTGCCACATACTTTTAACTGCCCACATTCCCAGGCTTTGCCCACTTTTGCCTTTTATTTTCTACCTAAAAGTACTGGGGGTAAAATGTACATGATGTGGACCAATCTTATTTTCTTTTTTCTTCTTCTTTTTCTTGTTTTTTGTAGAGACAGAGTTTCACTTTGTTGCCCATAGTAGAGTGCTGTCGTGTCACACAGCTCACAGCAACCTCCAACTCCTGGGCTAAGGTGATTCCCTTGCCTCAGCCTCCTGAGTAGCTGGGACTATAGTCACCCACCACAATGCCCGGCTATTTTTTTGTTGCAGTTTGGCTGGGGCCAGGTTTGAACCTGTCACCCTCGGTATATGGGGCTGGTGCCCTGCCCACTGAGCCACAGGTGCCGCCCCTTCTTTTTTTTTTTTTTTGAGACAGAGTCTCATTATGTCATCCTTGGTAGAGTGCTGTGGAGTCACAGTTTACAGAAACCTCAAACTCTTGGGCTTAAGTGATTCTCTTGCTTCAGCCTCCTAAGTGGCTGGGACTACAGGTGCCCACCACATTGCCCGGCTATTTTTTGTTATTGTTGTCATTGTTGTTTGATAGTCCCAGGCTGGGTTCCAATCTGTCAACCTTGGTGTATGTGGCCAGTGCCCTAACTGCTGAACTATGGGTGCTGAGCCATGGGCATTTTATTTTCAAAGAGTCAATGGGGAAGCCACCTGGATGCAAACACCTGTGTTAGACACAGATTCCATACCAGGCCCTTTACATAGTTTATCTAATTCAATCCTCACAACCATCTTAGGAAGTAGATAGTCATTCCAATATGCTTCTGATAAGGAAACAGACTGGAGAGGGTGAGTCACTTGTTCAAGGTTACATAGCTAGTAAGCTGCAGAAGCAACATGTGAACCCAGATTGTATACCATACAAACCATTCATTTTTAGAGTATATAATTCAATGGTTCTCAGTATCACAGGTACATCCAACTACCACTATGGTCAATATGAGAGTATTTTCATCACCTTAAAAAGAAACCTCATACCCTTTTGTCATCACCTTCCTACCTCTCCAGCCTCCAGCACTCCACCCCCACCCCAGCAATGACTTATCAACTTTCTGTCTCTACAGATTTCCCTATTCCATTTTATGTAAATGGCTCACATCACGCATGGTCTTCATGACTGGCTTCTTAACCTCAAACTCTTGGGCTCAAGTGATCCCCTAACCTCAACCTCCCAAGTAGCTGGGACAGGTGCCCACCACAACACCTGGCTATTTTTAGAGATGAAGTCTCGCTCTTGCTCAAGCCGCTCTTGAACTCATGAGCTCAGGTGATCCACCTGCCTTGACCTCCCAGAGTGCTAGGATTATAGGCGTGAGCCACAGTGTAATGTTTCTGAGGAAAGTCTGTACCATCAACTCCCACGGGGACTGCCTCAACTGAGGGACTGTGAGAGTGTGGTCTCATGGCTCATGAGAAATTCAAGATGAGACCCATTGCTTTTAGCAGCAGCAGAGCTTACAGGAAGGCAAATCTGGGGTTTTCAGATGCTTCAAGGGCTCTTGGATCCCTTTTCTATGTTGCTCCTGCAGGTACACTTGGGGAGAAGAGGCAGCAGATACGGCATTCAGTCTGACATACCAAGAACCCACAATGACCTTGAGTAAGTCCACAATGACCATCTGTGAGGAACACCACAGGGGGAATCACCCCCACATTGGGTGGAAGGCTAGCTAGTGACCATGATGACTCTGACACTTCCAAGACTAAATTCTATGGTTCTGGCAAATTCACATTAGTATGATACACATATACTAAGAAACAGTTAAAGATAAAAGGGTACAGATTTAGTTTAATGAGACTAGTCCTTCATAAGTACAGTTTTGTACACTGATTTCATCCCACAGCTGTACTCAGCTGGACCAGAAATGAATACCAGCAAAATATTTGTTTCCCTCATTCCCCTGTAATTTCTGAGACTTACACAATTAACGACTTTGAACATCAAAGGAATTCCTCCAACTGAAGCTCCAGATCAGACAGACTCTGGTATACTCTTATTTGTTACCTGGTCTTTAGAATCAGGGTGCCTACCTTTTGAAATATCAACTCATTAAAAAAAAAAAATCTTTGTCTCGGAGCCTGAGGCTCAAGCAGATAGAGCACCAGCCACATACACTGGAAATGGCAGGTTCGAATCCAGCCTGGGCACGCCAGACAACAATGACAACTATAACCAAGAAATAGCCGGGCACTGAGGTGGGCACCTGTGGTCCCAGGTCCCAGCTACTTGGGAAGCTGAGGCAGGAGGATCGCTTGAGCCCAAGAATTTGAGGTTGCTGTGAGCAATGACGCCACAGCACTCTACCTAGGGTGACAGGTTGAGACTTTGTCTCAAAAAAAAAAAAAAAAAAGAAAAAAAGAAAAAATATCTTCTACTTCACTTGGTCATCATGACTTTAAGCCAGGAACCAATTTTGCAATTATAGATGTATAACACAACCACTTAATGTAAACAACTAGTTGAATATATGAAATCAATCCAATCTGCAAAAACCATTTTTTTTCCTAATGGGCCAGTATACTATACCAAATAACATCTACCCCCTTTCTATGAAAAAGGCTCTTCTATAAACTATCTTACCTAAGTCTGGCTATTTTGATACACATTTTCCACACAAATGTCTAAACATTTTAAAGGTATAGAGGTCAACAGTCTATCTGATTAAGCAGTACTAACTTGGGTGGCACCTGTGGCTCAGTGGGCAGGGTACCAGTCCCATATACTAAGGGTGGTGGGTTCGAACTTGGCCCCAGCCAAACTGCAATAAAAAATAGCTGGGCATTGTGGCGGGCACCTGTAGTCCCACCTACTTGGGAGGCTGAAGCAAGAGAATCACCTAAGCCCAAGAGCTGAATGTTGCTGTGAGCTGTGATGCCATGGTACTCTACCGAGGGCGACAAAGTGAAACTCTGTCTCTAAAAAAGAAAAAGCAATACTGATCCTCCATTCAATTATTTCAAATCAACAAGAATTACCTTATTGTGATTGCTTAGGAAGAGAAAAAGGGCAGGGTAAACTGTGGATAATCTTGAAACCTAAACATAGGGAACAAAAGATGTGGTTCTAAATGGATCTCTCCTCTTTCTCAAGCTCTCCCAAAAACCCACGTTTGGAACTCTCTTCATGTTCCTCAGAAACAACTGAGGAGTAAAAGAGAGGAGCAGGAATCAGAAGATGATTCTGATGGAGCTGGAACATATTCTTCTTAGCAAAGTATCTCAAGAATGGAAGAAAAAGTATCCAATGTACTCAGCCCTACTATGAAAGCTATAACCCAATTATAGCCAAGAATATGAGGAAAGGGGATAGGGAGGGGAGGGGAGGTGGGAGGATGAGTGGAGGGAAGGTGGGACCGCACCTTTGGTGCATCTTACAAGAGTACATGTGAAATTTACTAAATGTAGAATATAAATGTCTTAACACAATAACTAAGAAAATACCATGAAGACTATGTTAACGAGTTAGATGACAATATTTCAAATTAGGCTTGGCGCCTGAGGCTCAAGCAGCTAAGGCGCCAGCCACATACACCTGAGCTGGTGGGTTTGAATCCAGCCTGGGCCCACCAAACAACAATGACGGCTGCAACCAAAAAATAGCCGGGTGTTTTGGTGGGTGCCTGTAGTCCCAGCTACTTGGGAGGCAGAGGCACGAGACTCACTTAAGCCCAGGAGTTGCAGGTTGCTGTGAGCTGTGATGCCATGGCACTCTACCCAGGGCAACAGCTTGAGGCTCTGTCTCAAAAAAAAAAAAATAAATAAATAAATAAATAAATAAAGAAATAAATAAATAAATAAAATAAATTTCAAATTATATATAAAACCAGCACATGTACCCCATGATTGCATTAATGTACACAGCTATGATTTAATAATAATAATAATATAAAAAGAAGATGATTCTAATTCTGTTTCTGGTCCAATTCCCTATCAGTGAAATGATTTTTTGTTTCATGGTCTTTTTGAACTGCTGGTCCTCCTTCCCTTATACAATGGATTTAAAATCATTTTGCTGACTTGCCTGCTTCACAACTTATTGTGAGGCTCAAACTAGACGGTACACTAGCCAGTCCCTGAGTCAGCTTATTGCAGCATCACCTAGAATCCTCACCTGTTATTAAACACCAGCCCCTTACGAGAACCCACAAGCCTCAGCCAAAGAGAAAATTGTGTACATGTGACACAGCTTGCTTTCTTCCTCTAATTGGCCACCTGAGTTGTAACCTATGTTTTAAATTTGTTTTTAGACACAGATTTTGTTTGGTCACATGAAAATGCCTTAAATAGTCAATGCTATAATTAGCTCCATCGAGTCTCACCTCCCAAAGTCACTACCACTGTCATCTTTTTTTCTTTAATAAAGCTTTCCCTTCTTTTGTCCCACGATACGCTTCTTGCCTATATGCCCTTTACAAAGAAAATTCCCCTGGCTGGCTGCCATAGTTTATCTGCCTACTTCCATTTTAAGTAATTTTTCTCTGAGTGTCCCAATCTCCTCGCAAACAAAGGCAGCCAGCAAAACTTGCTGGTTTATTTTTAAAGAAAACTTGACCCAGGCTGTTATAAGCTAACAAAAGGCTTGTGGAGTCACATGGCCTGGGATCACCCACTACCCAGTGACAAGCACACATAGCTGATTCCTTGGCAAACCATAGTATCTCAGACTGGTTTCACATGGGCCACACGAAGCAGTTTCCAAAGTTTGAAGTGTTTTTCAATGCCTATTCCCATGGCAGACGACCCTTTTCGAATCAAAAGACCCCTAAGTTCTCTTTTGGCTCCTGCTAATTCTGCAAAACCATAGCACTTTCTGTAGACAGCTAAACACTGATGCGGAATTCAACAGGAAGTGGCATGGGGGTGCATGAGGCAGGCTGTCTTCCTGTCACTCAGTTATTTACAAAAAGGCAGATTTTCTCTCTCTCTCTCTCTCTCTTTTTTTTTTTTTTGTAGAGACAGAGTCTCACTTATTGCCCTTGGTAGAGTGCCGTGACGTCACAGGACTCACAGCAACCTCCAGCTCTTGGGCTTCTGTGATTCTCCTGCCTCAGCCTCCCGAGCAGCTGGGACTACAGGCGCAGATTTTCTCTAATACTTAAAACATTCCCCCAGGACTACCTGTGCTCCTTTATACATAGGTAATAAACTAATAAAACAAATCATTTCTTG
Organism: Loris lydekkerianus; assembly: GCA_963574355.1. Taxonomy (NCBI): domain Eukaryota; kingdom Metazoa; phylum Chordata; class Mammalia; order Primates; family Lorisidae; genus Loris; species Loris lydekkerianus. The sequence continues at coordinate 27,448 of CAUYPK010077739.1, read as the reverse complement.
TTTCTCTCAAAGCTATATAATAATTTGTTCAAAAGCTGAAAGAGTTGTAGAAATAGGGGCCAGGCTGGGCAGGGTGGCTCATACCTGTAACCCTAGCACTCTGGAAGGCCAAGGTGGGTGAACTGCCTGAGCTCAGGAGCTCTGAGGTTTACCGAGAGCTATTTTCTATTTTTTTCTTAAAAAAAATGTGTGGTTCACACCTATAATCCTAGAACTCAGGGAGGTCAAGGTGGGAGGATCCCTTGAGCTAAGAAGTTTGGGACTAGCCTGAGCAAAATCAAGACCCCATCTCTGCTAAAAATAAAAAACATCAGCTGGCATGGTTGTGGGCACCTGTAGTCCTAGCTATTTGGGAGACTGAAGCAGGAGGATCACTTGAACCTTGGAATTGGAGGTTGCTGTGAGCTAGGCTGAGGCCATGGCATTCTAGCCCAGATGGCACAGAGAGACTCTCAAAAAAACAAAAACAAGGTGCCAGCCACATACACCTGAGTTGGTGGGTTCCAATCCAGACCAGGCCCACCAAACAACAATGACGGCTGCAACCAAAAAATAGCTGGGCATTGTGGCGGGCACCTGTAGTCCCAGCTGCTTGGGAGGTTGAGGCAGAAGAATCGCTTGGAGGTTGCTGTGAGCTGTGATGCCACTGCACTCTACCCAGGGCAACAGCTTGAGGCTCTGTCTCAAAAAAAAAAGCCCCCCAAAACAAAAATACCTTATGTACACCCACTCACCCAACAAATTGATTTAATTCACCAGAATTTACCAGATTTTTTTCATACTTCTATGAAATTCTCTAACTGTTGTATGTAAAAATGGACCAAATTAACTTAGAAGAGAAACAGGTTTCTAGGTAAAGTATTTGGCAGTTCTAATCCAGGTTATAAATCAGGTTGTCACAACAAGTGAAATAGGGTAGCTACAGCTACCAAGTAAGACCAAAGGGCAGCTACAGCTATGAAGTTAGAACAAACTACATACCATGAAAGACAGAAATCAAAGGAACAGCCACTGAACTTATACAGAAAGGATAGCATTTCTCTTTCTGGCAAGCCCAGAGATGGCTTATTTTGCTGCCTCCTTTCCCCTCACCTTGGCCAAGGGCCCACTCCAAGACAAGAGTAACATCTCCCCTCTTAGGTGTTTCATACTTTCATTTGTAGAAAGAATTTTCCCCCAGAGTCTTTATCTCCATCTACATACCAACTCTGCAGGTGATTCCATTTTCTGCATAAGCCAGGCGATGGTGATGAGCCTAAACCACCAGCACTGTCAGTCCTCACCACCCACATCCACACAGATCTGCCTGCAACCCCTCTACCAGTTTTTTTCCCAACTCCCACATGCTTCTGAGAGGAACCAGATCAGGGCCCACGGTGGCACAGAAACAAGAGGAAAAGAAGGGTGCTGCTGGAGATCAATGGATGAACAGGGTAAGAGGGTGGTCAGTGGGGCAGGGGGAGCATCAAGCTTGGCCTTGAGGTTAGGAGGTGACAAAAGCACACTCCTGAGACTTGACCTTCTACTTTGGGGAAAACCCGGGCAGGAAAGGACTTTTCGCCCATCAGAAGGCCAGAGAATGCCCACGAAGAGACTGGCCCAAGCACATGGAGGTCAGGAAGGAGTCTGGTGCCCATTCCCACCAGGCATAAATGGGGTATCTCTGTCAGAGGGGGCACTACTTTTCAGAACGGTAGGGGTCCCTCCCAGCACAAGAGGACGTCCACCTAGACCTGCCAAGCTCCAAGGGTCTGTCCGAGAAGCTGGAACGGCAACAAATCTGTCACCAGCGGCCCATACTTGTCACCCAGAACTCCTGGGCGCTCCCCCCCCCCGCCGGCGCGGTTGGCGCGCGCTGCCTACCCTGAGCTCGCCCTCGGTGCGATGCAGTCCCAGACGCCGGAGCCCCACGGCCAGATCGTTGACACACAGGCCGCCGTCGCGGTTGACGTCGAGAGTCTGGAAGAGGCTCCACAGGCGCAGCCGGTGGTCCGGGCCCCCGCAGATGGCGCCGCCGCACGGGTCCCCCACGGACGCCGGCGACGAGGCTGACGACGAGGCGGCGGCGGTGGCGTCCGGCGGTGGGGAGGCCACGCAGCGGCACAACACACTGCTCACCATCGGGCGCCGGGCGGGGGCTGCGGGTCGGCGGGAAGAGCGCGGAAGTCACGCCGGGTGTTATCTCACTGAGAACCCAGACTCCCAAGTGCCGGCAAGCGGGCGGGAGGGGCCGCTTCCGGGAGCCCCGCCCCGCCGCGCTCCGCTGGCCACTCACAGGCTCCGACGAAGACCCAGGATGGGGCGTGTTGTGGGGCGGAGCCTGTATGAGGACGGCCCACACCGTCCAGGCCTATACGACAAATGAGAGGGCGGGGCCACTGGGACCTATTCAAACCAAAGGAGGCGGAGATTGACTTAGCCGGGCCTGCGAGAGGAAACCACGCAGCTATAGGCAGAAGTTGTGTGATTGGCAGGCGGAAGGCTCTGCGTTTAATTTCCATTGAGAAACGCTGTTTAGACAGCAGAATCATAAGGTTCAGAGGAGAGATGGTGCAAGGTGAGATCGTAATCTCGGTAAACAGGATTTGTGTGAGAGCAACTGTGAACTGCAATTGCAAAGCAGAGTTTGTGCCCGTGGGTGGAATTAAAAATTAATTGCCAGCCTGAGCAAAAGCAAGCAAGACCCCATCTCTACTAAAAATGGAAAGATCAGCCGTGGGTAGTGGCGGGCACCTGTAGTCCCAGCTACTCAGGAGGCTGAGATAAGATTTCTCAAACCCAAGAATTTGAAGTTGCTGTGAGCTATGATGCCCAGCACTCTACCTAGGGCGATGGAGTGAGACTGTCTTAAAAAAAAATTAATTGGGGTGGAACCGTGGTGTGTGCCACACCTTTTGGGGGCAAGACACGATTGTAAGAGGGACTTTACCTAACAAATGCAATCAGTGTAACCTGGTTTCTTGTACCCTCAATGAATCCCCAACAATAAAAAAAATAAAATAAAATAAAATGAATTGGCTCAAGACTGAAAGCACCAAGTATCCTCAGGAAGCAGGGTTTTGGTAGTTTAGCTCCCTAAACCACCAATAAAATAGTTTAATTTAACGGCATAATAGTTGTAATACTGATAATTGAACGACAGAATGATTTTCTAATGGGAGAGAATAAAGGCTAGGTAGGCGGAGCGCTCTGGAGGGACAGACCCCTACAGGTCACCTGTAGACCAATGGTCACGCTAATTCCAGTAAGTAGGCGTTCCCCTTAGCTGAGCGGCAGATCTAAAGAACCAGTGATCAACGTGATGTTTGAGCCGCGACCAACCGGAAGAGCAGGTTCTCCCGGAGAAGCGCTAGGGGGCGGGAAGAGGGAAGGTGGGCGGATCTCCGCACACCCCGGCGGAAGAGGCAGATTCAGGAAGCCATTACGCAGCTGGCTAGCAGCGGCCGGGCCGGTTGAGGCTGGGCCCTACGCACTTTGCGTAGCGAGGGGGGTTACCAGAGGCCTAGTGCTTAGCTTTGAGCAAGCCCAGCCTATCCCCTGTGGGGGGGTGGATGAGGGCTGAGGCTGAGGAAGAAGAGAAGGGGAATTGGGGCCGGTTGAGGGGGTTATAATTTCTTTAAAAAGAGGGGAGGGGAGAAGCCATGGCTGTCCCAGCCAAGAAAAGGAAGATGAACTTCTCTGAGCGGGAGGTGGAGATCATCGTGGAGGAGCTGGAGCTGAAGAAGCATCTGCTGGTGAACCACTTTAATGCTGGTGTTCCTCTGGCTGCCAAAAGTGCAGCTTGGCACAGCATCCTGAGAAGGGTCAACGCTGTGGCCACCTGCCGCAGGGAGCTGCCTGAGGTCAAGAAGAAGTGGTCTGATCTCAAGACTGAGGTCCGTCGCAAGGTTGCCCAGGTCCGGGCTGCCGTGGAGGGTGGAGAGGCACCGGGGCCCGCTGAGGAGGATGGAGCTGGTGGGCCTGGGACAGGTGGTGGCAGTGGTGGCGGTGGCCCAGCTGTAGCTCCTGTACTGCTGACCCCCATGCAACAACGCATCTGCAACCTTCTGGGTGAGGCCACCATCATCAGCCTGCCCAGTACCACTGAGATCCACCCTGTGGCCCTTGGACCCACAGCCACTGCAGCTGCAGCCACGGTCACCCTGACACAGAGTGAGTGACCTCTCCTGCCCAGTCAGTGTGCATAAATGGGAAGGGTCAGCAAGCTCTGGGATGGCCTGGGGAAGGTTGGCTGCCAAGGGTCAATGGCCAGATGTGGGTCTTGGAAGACCATGAGTCCTTCCAAGAGTGCCCCAGATAGAATTGATCTTGTTCTTGTTGGGATTTCCTCAGCACTTGGTCTGGACTCTGCTGGATAGCTCTCTATTGTATGTTGCCACCATGTTTGTCCATAACTTACTTCCACTTGCTGAACCATGTGGTCCTTGAAGACAGAGACCATGCCTGTGTCCCCACAAGGGGCTGCTAGTAGGCAGCCAGGACATACCTGTTGAATAGATCAATGGGAATAATAATGCTCAAGTGAGACAAGCATTCTGGACAAAGACTTTCTGTGTTTTCAGTGCAGCAGACATTCATCAGGCACTGCTAGGGAACCTTATGCTTCTTGATGTTAATCTCCACATTCATTCATCAACCATTAGCACTTATTCTGTGCCAAACCCTGAACTAGGCACTGGGATTCCCAAGTTGTCTAAAATGTAGGGCAGTTATTTCTAGTAGGACAAATAAGATACATATATGAATAGCTATCAGTTGGGAAAACCTAAGGACTCAGAAGAAGAAGGGGGCTCCCTGATGGGCACAAAGGGTAGAGAAATCTGGCATCATGGAGGCCAAACACCTAGGATCCCTTCAAAAGTTCTCAGCTATGAATGACAACAGAACTATGGATGTTTTAGTTCAGAGAAGGGTTTGTATCAGTGACAGCTACCTTTGCTCATCTGTGATAACTGTGAACTGGATCAATCTAACTCTTGATGAGGCTTGGGGGCATGTGTGAGTGCCATCCTCCTGCAATGTCATATTTCTCAAGTATATATTCAGCTGGGAAAAGGGGGCTAAAAATGGGCCTAAGTCAGGTGCTGTTCTGGAACAGGAAGGAAATATAGGTATACATTGTCCAAAGTGGTCAAAGAGAGAAAGGGAGATATTTACTAGCACCTTAGTTGCTGCTGTCCTGCTCCCACCTCCTTTTCTGCTTGGCCAGAGGGTATGTGGAAGTCAAGAAAGCATCAAAGAAGGTAGGACTGGTGCAGCTGCAAAGGCTTGTGTGGAGTCCCACCTAAAATACCTGCTTCATACTGGCACTGCGAGACCTGCCTCCAAGGTGCTTTAGCTAGAGACAGCCCAGCAAGGTGATTATGAGCACTTTGGCTCTCGTATTAGGGAGAACTGGGTTTGCTTCCTGGCTCTGCTGAATGAGTTCTGTGACCTTAGGCAGGTAACTCTGGTGTCTCAGTCCATTTCCTCATCTCTGAAAATGGAGATGACAGAACCTACCTCTTGGTGTCATTATAAGGATTTGTTAAGTTAACGAGTACACGGTGCCTAGTGCATAGAAAGTGTTTAACATTCTTGCTTGTATTATTAGCATCTTTGCTTTTGCTAGATCTGGGGCTGACCTTTTGATTACCGAGTATATTAAAATTCTTAACCCGTTAGAGTCTAGATTTATACATGAATAGCTACACAGCCAGGGAAGGCCTGAATTTCCCTTTATCTCCCTCTAGGACAGGGCTTGACAGCCTCCTCCCCACCCCACACAGCCTGTTTCATTCCTTCCAGAAAGTTGACCCACCTTGGCCCTTGTTCTTTCTTCCCTGTAGTCCCTACCGAGACAGCCTACCACACACTGGAGGAGGGAGTGGTGGAGTACTGCACTGCAGAGGCACCCCCACCCTTGCCAGCTGAGGCCCCTGTGGAGATGATGGCCCAGCACACAGACACGTCTGTTAAGCCACAGGCGCTCAAGAGTCGTATTGCCCTCAACTCTGCCAAGCTGATACAAGAGCAGCGGGTCACCAATCTGCATGTGAAGGAGATTGCCCAGCACCTGGAGCAGCAGAACGACTTGCTGCAGATGATCCGCCGGTCCCAGGAGGTGCAGGCCTGTGCCCAGGAGCGCCAGGCCCAGGCCATGGAGGGTACCCAGGCAGCCCTGAGTGTCCTCATCCAGGTCCTCCGGCCCATGATCAAAGATTTCCGCCGCTACCTGCAGAGCAACACACCCAACCCGGCTCCTGCCTCTGACCCTGGACAGGTGGCCCAGAATGGACAGCCGGACAGCATCATCCATTGAGGGCAGAGGTGGAGCCAGCCTTCTGCTGTGATTGGATGAAACCTCTGTGGTCTTGTAAGTGGGTTCTGTGATTGGCCTCAGGCCGGCCACGTGGACAGCTCCCTCTCTGACAAACATTTAGGGGTCTACTGTTTCTGAAAAGGAGACTGCGAAAAGGAACTTGTTGGGGTCCTGGGACCAACTCTCTTCCTCCCACTACTTGAGTTGCCTTGCTAGATCCAGAAAATTGGTTAGCTGGGGTCACACATGCGTGTGATGGGACACATGTTGTCATGAGCCAGGGCTTGCAACATGACCCAGACTTGGTCTAGAACAACTGTAAAGAACAATTGGCTGTCCCTGGCAGCCAAGTCACAGCTGGGATCTGTTCTGAGCTGACCCACCAAGGTGCCATCTGTTTGAGTAAGATAATGTCAGTGGTGCTGGAAGCTGGGCAATAATATCTTCCTCCCTTGGGAGGCAGCATTGACTGAGCCTGAGAAGGAAATGCCACCTTTTTCTCCTCACTGTGCCTCAGTTCTCAGGGGACTCTAATTATTGCTGTGTTCTCCTCCCACCCCACCCAGCCCAGCCCTAGCACAGCACAGGCCCTTGTTAGTGCCCTGGGATGCCTCTGCAATACACCAAGTATGCAGCCAGCCTTGTGCAGGAATGCTGTGTGTGGCGGATATGGTTTAGCCACTCTCTGGTCTTCCACAGCTTCTCTGGACAGCCCTTTGGTGGTTTACCCCTAGAGGTATTGAATTTTAGAGAAGGCAAACCAGTGTGGAAGCTTGTCCCACTGCAGTGGGAGTATGGTGGGACCTACATGGCTTTTTCCCGGAAGGTTTACTTTAAGCCAGTTGTATTTATTCTGTGCAAGAACCTCTCCTGGGAGGACCTGCAGAAGGGCACCTCTGTGGCCATGCCCTTCCTCCCTTCCTCTCTGTGCTAACTCCACATTTCTAAAATTCAATGCAAAAAGAAAAGCCCTGCTGAGCATCACAGCCTGGACTTTTCTCCCTTGCCACATGATTCAGTGCCTCGTGTTCTTGTAAGACACCCTCTCACTGGCTGAGTGAATCTGAAGCCATGATTGACCCTGAATGTAGGAGGTAGGAGAGGTGAAGCTGACCTAAGAAGTGGGACCCTTTGAATTCTTGCTCCGGGAGGAGCAGACAGAGCCTTGGGGTGCTGTAGAAGGTGCTGTCCCTGTTTCATCTTTATACTTTCACCGCTATGGTTTGTAAGGATTTTACCCAGGTGGCATTTGTCTGTTTCATTTTCAGACTCACCACCGATTACTGAGACCCTTGCATCCACCCAGATCGTTTGCCACGTTTGCCGTTTTGCTGCTGGTGCCTTGGCCATGTGGCTGATGGTTACAACTTGAGGCTCCAGATCTCAGCTAGAAGATGCTGTCCTTCTGGGCACAGATGTTTAGAATTGCTCAGCTCTGCTATTGTGATCACAGGAAGATGCCCCCCAAAGGCAATTGGGAGGTGACTGCTGTTCCTTTGACTTCTCTGTGGAGGCACACGCACAATGCCAGATCCAGGGACTTGGAGAGGGATTGGGCCCAGTGGGGGAGCTGGGTGGTAGAAGGAAAGCCCTTCTCAAACTGGCTGGAAAAGAACAGTCCTCGAGCCCCAATGGCCCCAGAGAGCCCCCATAGCCCCAGCAGGGACGTCCGAGGATTTGTGACTTGGTTTGCTTTTTCTCTGGGGTTGGAAATCTGAGCCAATATTGTGTCTGTTCCATTGGGGTATAAAGAGGAAGCCTGGATCACTTAAACTGACTAGTTCTTTCCAGGTGATAATTTTAAATTAAAGAAATAATCACTTTTTAATACATGCATCTCTGTGTCTTTATTTCTTTACTGGTTAAATATAGAAGAAAGCAGGGCTGCTGGACTATGGCCCACAGACCAAATCTGAGCCCCACCAACTATTTTTGTAAGTAAAAGTTTATTGGAACACAGCCACACTCATTCATTTATGAATCTATGGCTTTTTCTGTATGTGTACCACAAGAGCAGAGTTGAGCAGTTAAAAACAGAAACTTCTGGCCCACAAAGCCAAAAGTATTCTCTCTACTCTACAAGTCTGACTGTTCCTGGTTTTGGGTAGTTCAGTCTCCAGAGAAAATTACCTGGGTGTTTGTTAAACATACCCAGTCCCAGGACTCAGCCCAAACCTAGAATAGATTCCTGGAGGGAGAACCCCTAGAGTATGCATTGTAGGCTTAGCGCCTGTAGCTCAGTGATTAGGGCACCAGCCACATGCACTGGGGCTGGTGGGTTCAAACCCAGCCCAGGCCTGCTAAACAAACAAAAAAAATAGCCAGGCATTGTGGTGGGTGTCTGTAGTTCCAGCTACTCGGGAGCCTGAGGCAAGAGAATTGCTTGAGCCCAGGAGTTTGAGGTTTCTGTGAGCTATGACACCATGACACTCTACCAAGGGCAACAAAATGAGACTCTGTCTTAATAATATAATAATAATAATAATAGTATGCATTGTAAACAAAGTCTCTGAGTGACTGTAATACTTCCTGAAGGTTAAGAATCTTGGCTTAGACACTGGAAGATGTAAATTCATCTGGAATGCAGATCCAGGTCTGGAATAATTTGTTCAGGAGTTTCTGCTAAGCAGGAAGTTCTGCCAAGCAGAGAAGCTCGTTTACATAAGACATGTCTTCCTTGTGGAGTGATCTCACCCTTCCCGGATGTCATCATCACTTTCACAAGTATTTACTAATAATGAAAACTGACAATCCTTGAACTCTTAGTCTGTCCAGGCCTTGAAAGCATCTCACAGACTCTGTGCAATGGCCCCAGGCAGTAGGTGCTAATATTGTTCTTAGTCTACAGATGAGGACACCTCAGATCAAGAGATTAAACATTTTGCCTAAAGTCACACAGCTACTGTATTCTGCAGGGTTGTCCAAGCTTTTAGCTACTGTGCTTAACTCTTAACTACTCTGACCTTGTTGCCAGTGAATTTGATGTCCCCAGACTTGGTTCAAGTCTGACATTGATGAGTTTCTAGGTCAAAGAAGATCTAGAGGGAGTTCATATTCCCTTTAGCTTTTGAAAGAAAATGCAGAGACCTCTCTATTCTTTTACAGGTTTTGAATTCATTTGTACTAAGAGTGAAGAGAGGATGATTTCACAGGAGTAAACCCCCATGGCACAGATGGCACTGTTGGAGAACTGTTCCTTATATCGGGGTGATTTATGGAGGTCCTTATTGAATCTTCAAAGGTTTTTCTTTTCTTTTTTCTTTTTCTTTTTTAATATTTTTTGAGACAGAGTCTCACCTTGTTACCCTTGGTAGAATGCTATGGCGTCACAGCTCACAGCAATCTCAAACTTTTGGGTTCAAGCAGTCCTCTGCCTCAGCTTTCCAAGTAGCTGGGACTACATGTGCCTGCCACAATTCCTGGCTATTTTTAGAGATGGGGTCTCACTCTTGCTCAGGCTGGTCTCACACTCCTGAGCTTAGGCAATCCACCCATCTCGGCCTCTCAGAGTGTTAGGATTACAGGTGTGAGCCCCTGCATCCCTAGGGTTGTTTGTTTTGTTTTGTTTTGTTGTTTTGTTTTACAGTTTTTGGCCGGGGCTGTGTTTGGCTGGGGCCCCCACCTTCGGCATATGGGGCCGGCGTCCTACTCCTTTGAGCCATAGGCGCCACCCCTGTTTGGTTCTTTGAGACAGACAGAGTCTCCCTTTGACACCCTTAGAAGAGTGCTGTGGCGTCTTAGCTCACAGCAACCTCAAACTCTCTGGTTCCAGCAATTCTCTTGTTTCAGCCTCCCAAGTAGCTGGGACCACAGGTGCCTGTCATAACACCTGGCTATTTTTAGAGATGGGGTCTCGCTCTGACTCAGGCTGGTCTCGAATTCTTGTGCTTAGGCAATCCACCCATCTCGGCCTCCCACGTGCTGGGATTACACCGTGAGCCACCATGCCCAGCTTTATTTTATTTTATTTTTTTATAATAAAGGAATCCTTCAAACTGCTGAAGCTTACTACTTTAAGCATTAAACTTTTTACGTTTTAAACCACTTTGGCATGGCTTGGTGCCTATAGCACAGTGGTCATGGTGCCAGCCACATACACCGAAGTTGGTGGGTTCGAGCCTGGGCTGGGCCAGCTAAAACAACAATGACAATTGCAACAAAAAATAGTCAGGCGTGTGGCAGGCACCTGTGGTCCCCGTTTACTTGGGAGCCTGAGGCAAGAGAATCGCTTAAGCTCAAGAGTTTAAGGTTGCTGTGAGCTGTGGCTCCATGGCACTCTACGAGGGTGACATAGTGGGACCCTATCTAAAATAAATAAATAAACAAACCACTTTGGCGGAGCCATTCAAAAAGGTGTGCTTTGTAAACTATTTTACCCACCCATGCTTTCTTCAGTAGGGTTTGCCCAATAGGTCCAAGAGGTAGTGCTGTCACATGAAAAGCGTCTGTGCTTGAAAGTCAGGCCGGTTTGGACTTGAGGTCCAGTTCCACATCCTTGTCACTGTGTCCCCTAACCCTTCTGCGTCTTGGTTCTGTTAAGTAGATATTTAGGATTCCGGCTCTCCTAGGGAAAAAGGACAAGAGCCTCCCAAGGGCCCCCCCCACCCCCACCTCGGTGCTGGCCCACCTTAATCCTGTCCCAAGTGACAGCCCACACCTGGGGGAAGAGGGAATACCCTACTAATCTGCTAATCAGAATTTATTGGCCAACTGCAAAAGATTGCTGAGGGTTCTCTCGCCCACAGGCCAAGCTGCATAGGTACAAGGGAGTCTAGAAAGTGACCTGGAACAACCTTATGGCTAATTATCATGTCATTAGCTTAAATCTACATGGCGGTTCCCACCTCCACTGAGCTTTCAGAGAGGCTCAGGGGAGGTCCACATATGCAGTAAAACTCAGTGGTCCAAGGGTGACCTCTGAACCATGAGGTGGGCCCAATCCAAACAGTGTTAAATAGGACCTCAGACCATAATAATCAAAGGATTTTGTTGTGACAGGGGACCCATTCATTGTCTACAGTGAATGTATCTTACTCTGTAAATCTATTTTTTTTTTTTTTTTAAGAGACAGTCTCACTTTATCACCCTCGGTAGAGTGCTGTGACATCACAGCTCACAGCAACCTCCAACTTCTGGGTTTTTAGGTGATTCTCTTGCCTCAGCCTCCCAGCGCCAAGTAGCTGGGACTATAGGTGCCTGCCACAACACCCGGCTATTTTTTTTGTTGCAGTTTGGCCGGGTCTGGGTTTGAACCCACCACCCTCGGTATATGGGGCCAGTACCCTACTCACTGAGCCACAGGCCCCACCTGTAAATGTATTTTTTGCTCGTGCTCTGTAAACCTATCTTTGTCTTCCTCAATAAACTTTGCTTCATGCTTCCCTTGCTTTTGGTGGGTCAGATCATTCTTCAGCCATGAGCATACTAAGAACTGAGACTAGAGACAACTGGGTGATGACAAATAATAGTATCTACTTGACTGGGGTGTTCTGAGAATGGATGGCAACAATAGCTACCACATACATAAGCACCGCGTGTATGAACTCTCTGCATGAGATCACATGTGTGAGATACTTAGCATGTGCCTAGGACATAGTGCATGCTCAGGAAACACTGTTACTCCAGAGTGATTAACTATTGAGTCTTTTCCTTAAGTCACCCTGGGGGCTTTTATAGTTTGACCCATACAAATGATATGACCCCAGAAACTGGAAGGTGGCTGGGTGCAGGGAGCACAGAGTAGGCAGACTCCAGGTGGGCTGGAGGCCTGGAAATCCACACCAGTCCAGGAAAGAACTGACTGGCAGAAGGCGCTGGCTGCCAGTGCCCTGAAAGAGGTGAATCATGCAAGTTGCCAAGTGCTGAGCTTCCGGGTGTCCCAGCAGTCCGTTAAGATGAGAAGTCAAACGAAAGTAATGGTCGTGTCTGTAATCGCTCACTGCCGTAGTAGAAGCAGGAAGACAAACCGCCAGCTCGCCTAGAGTTCCATTTTGCCCCCATGAGACAGCACCAAGTGAGAGTCAGACGTATTGCAGATGTGGAGATCATCTCCGTGCTGCGGAGGGACTCCTCAGCAGAAAGTAAGGCTCCTGGCACTTTTCATGGAATCCTTCAAAACACTGAAGTCAGGGCTGGGGACAAGAGGGGGTAAGGGCTGAGAGTAGTAAAGTACTGAGAGTGCCTTCAAGATCCCCCCTGCTCCACACAGGGGGTCCTGGCAAAGCCACCTGGAGAATGTTTCAGGTGAGGGCCCCAATAGAGGCTGCCCCCTGTACAGGCACCTGGGCGGGGACTGCAGGTGTGTGTGGGAGCTTGGCCTGCTCACTGGCTGTACCCTACTCTGGTGTGGGTAGGGCAGCTCCCTCCCCTTCTTCACCCCAGCCCCCATCAAAGCCTGCCAAGTAAACCCTTTGTAATCACTATGGTTGGGCCCCAGACAGCACACATAGATTTGTGCCCAAGAGCTGGACCCTCACAAGTAAGTGCTGGCTCTTCAAAGCCAGCCTATCTCTTGCTGACTGAGAATTATCTAATTCCTCCTAGCCTTGGCTTCTTTGTCTAAAAGTCCTTCTCTCATAGGTCAGTGGGAGAAGTTACCAGGTTGTAGCTCACAGAACACTTAACACAGTGGCTGACACATAACAGATGCCCAGTAACAGTAGTTGCTTGTTTCTATCCTCTTTTGCTATGTAACAAATCACTGCAGAATTTATGGTTTAAAACGCTGAACACAATTTTGTGATTGGGGCAGGGCTCAGAGGGAACAGCATGTCTCTGCTTCTCAAACTGTCAGCTATGGTGGCTCCTCTGGGCCTGGGGGGGTCCACTTTCATATCTTTCTTTCTTCTTTTTCTTTTTTTTTTGAGACAGAGTCTCACTATGTTGCCTTGGGTAGAGTGCTATGGTGTCACAGCTCATAGCAACTGCTCTTAAACCTCTTGGGTTTAAGAGATTCTCTTGCCTCAGCCTCCTAAGTAACTGGGACTACAGGCACCTGCCATAACACCTGGCTTTTTTTTTTTTTTTTTTTTTTTGTAGTTATCATTGTTGTTTGGCAGGCTGAGGCCAGCCCTAGTGTAGGTGGCCGGTGCCTTAGCTGTTGAGCTACAGGTGCTGAGCCCTACTTTCATATCTTGCTTGGAAATCTCCCTGAAAAGTCTTCCTGATCCTTGGAGAAATTCTAGATAATTGGGTGAGGCCTGGGAGGGGGGCAAGGAGTAGCTGTTGGAAGGAACAGGCAGGGACAAGGCCAGCTCTTTGGGTCAGAGGTGAGATGAGGGACTAAACTTGGTGTGGATGTTTGCAGAGGGGGACATGGTTATCAAAGGGGCTGTGTCAAGTGTGCTGGTTCCCTGCCTACCTCTTCCCCTGGCCAACTCCTGGGCAGCCTTCAGGGCTCAGCTTGGCTCAAGAGGCCTTGCCTGACTGCTCCAGCTGGCTCCTCTTCTCCCTCCCTTTCATCCCACATGGAGTTGCTTGCTTTCCAACTCATGCCTTCAGTTGGAGCTCCTTGGCTCCAGGGGCTTCATCTACCTTCTTCCTGGCTGTAGCTGAACTCAGAGCTCCATTCCCGGATGTTGAAGCCACACACTTGGGTGACATCCTTGATCCCATGCCCTGCCTCATACCTCACATCCAGTGGTTCTGAGGAATACTGCCCGCCGTCCTCAACTCCATGTGTGTGACCCACGGTGGCCACCTCAGTAGCCTCCACACTCTCATGAGGAACAACAGCTTCCTGAACGCTCAGGATTAGCCGTAAGCTCGGTGACCCACAAAGGCCTTGAACGATCTGAGGCTGCTTCTTGTACTCTACAGTCCAGCCACACGGAAAGTTTACTTCCTTAAAAATGTCAGGCTCTTTCGCTCACCCCCACGCCTTTGCCTTTGCTGATCCTCCTGCTCAGAACGACTTCTTTCTTTGTCACTTTCCTAACTCCTATTCGCCTTCCACACTCAGCACAGGTGTCACTGCCCTGTTCTGGGTCACGCCCTGTGTTTCCTGTCTCACAGGTCGTGCACAGACTGTGTCCTGCTGCAGGAGGGCTTCTCAAGCCCAGCACCATTAGCACTTCAGGCTGAAGAACTCTTCGTTGTTGGGGCTGCCCGTACACTGTAGGATGTCAGGAATATCCCTGGTCTCTAGGCACTAGATGACAATGGCACCCACCCTCCAAGTTGTGACAATCATAATGTATTCAGATGTTGCCAAATGTACCCTAGAGGGCAAAACTGCACTGGTTTTGCCTTGTGTTCAACAGTGAAAACATCTGTCTTACTCAGTGTTACTGTTCAAGTGTAGAGCACCCTGCCTTTTTAACACCTTTTATTGTGGCGTTGGTGGCATTGAATGCTGACAGCTGTTTTGTATTTCCTCCATTTGAGAAATGAAGAGACTATTTTAAGTGGCAGAGCTGGGAGTCCACCCCAAGTGTGCCTGACTGCTCAGCTTCCTTTGTGAGTTAACCTCCCATGAAAGTGTGAGCATGACTCAGGCATCCAGAGCTGCAGCCCACGCCCTGGATAGGTGACAGGTGCAGCAGAAGCCCCACCCTGAATGGTCCTGCCCCACCTGAGTGCAGGACAAGTGCCTTGGAACTTGGACAAGTCCAATGTCCCCTCCTTGTGGGCTGTCACTTCCCCTCCTATGCAGCTGATGCACAGGATGAGCATTTCCTCTCCTGTGCCTCTGAGCATTGATGGGAGGACTCGGTGAGACCAGAGAAGGCTGTAAGGATGTCAGGAGCTGCGCTTGCAGATGAGGTGGAGTCTTGGAGCCCTGCACAGGGCTGGTCTTGTAGGGTAATGAATATGGATAGGAAGAAATAAAGACGGAGGAAGGGCCCATCCAGGGAAGCATCATGGCAGTTAGCAGTCTCCCAGCACTCTTCTAACCTCAACCATTGCCTGCGGCCTACAACCACAGAGATAAAGATCCCTCCACTCAGACCAGAATCCCAAGCTTGCTGCTGCAGGAGGCCACAGGGTTGACCCTGGCTCCAGATGATCTTGATGTTCAGGAATGTGGGCCTGGCCTCCCTGTCCCTTTTTAACAAAAGAAGCCAGAATTCCAGATTTTGACTGGAATCATCCAGTTTAAACATATTGACTACAAAGTATTTCTAAGCCTCCTGCAAGCCAAACAAAACAAAGCAAGGCTGTGGGCTGGATCCAACCCATGGAAGTCTAGCTACAGTTCTATGGTTAACCCTCTGGTAACCAGTTCATACATACTCCCTAGGAGGAGCCAGAGGGAGGCAGCTGGAGGCAGAGGTTAGGGGGCTGGCGGCCTGGGGGCCAGATCCCTTTTTCTCTTAGTCCTCACTCTCCCCATCCCTGCAGTAGGGTTGGCCTTCTTAGCTGGAATGGGCTCCCTTCCTAGGTTGGGCTTTTGGCTTTGATCTTGGTTGAGTCAGTGTCAATCCATGTGGGCTGTGACACTCTCATGCCACCTGCCTGTCAGGAATCAAGTATAAAGAGGATATTGACTGCCATGGGGTACCCCACTGAGGCTGAGGCCAAGGCCAAGGCAGGTCTCCAGCAGGGTCCTGTTAGGGTGGGGGGTTGGGCCACTTCTGGATGTTTTAGGTGCCTGCTCAGTTCCCAGCTGTGGCACTCTTGTATAGTTTCAGGGAAACCATCCTTCCTCCACTCTCATTTGTAAAATTAAATAATTTGAACTTAAAGTCATTGGAACTTTAAATTATTCTGAGCTTTGAGAGGAATAGCCATGTGGGCTGCGTCCTGTGGCATGCAGCTGCAAGTTCTGCTTTTTTCCTGCAAATAATTAGGAAGGCCAAGCGAGGCTAGAGATAAGCCCCCTCAGATCATTGTCCCTTTTCATGGTGAAATAAAGTAATCTTCCTGGAATGTAGCAATGTGTAACCAATCAAATCACTGTAGGGTATGTACTGGTCCTCTGTGGAAAATGATGCAATGCAATCCTGCTAAAATTTCTGTCTCTGCCTATGTAAGTGAAACCTTCTGCACTTCGGAGCACTGACCCCACTCATTTGGAGTCAGCATCTCTCCAGTGGCTGTCCTCAAGTTTTGTGCTTGAATAAACTCTATACTTAATCATATTTTCTGAATTTCATTATTTAAGGTTGACATAGTCCATGCAGCTTGGAGGGAGGATCTCAATTCTGGCTTCCATGGTGAGGATGTGACCTGGAACTAGTCCATAAAAGAAACAGGGGTGGAAGTGGTGGTGGGGGTAATGTATCCTCTACCAACGGTGACTGGTTAAGGGATGAGCACACGATCCAGCTGGACCAATGAGAGTCTTCCCTGGACTTTGAGTCTTTTCCATTGCTGTTTTTTTGTTTGTTTGTTTGTTTGTTTTAATTTGCAGTTTTTGGCCGGGGCTGGGTTTGAACCCGCCACCTCTGGTATATGGGACCTGTGCCTTACCCCTTTGAGCCACAGGCACTGCCCTCCATTGCCGTTTTCTTTTTTTCCTTTTTTTTTTTTGCAGTTTTTGGCCAAGGGTGGGTTTGAACCTACCACCTCCGGCATATGGGGCTGGCACCCTACTCCTTTGAGCCACAGGTGCCACCCTTTTCTTTTCTTTTCTTTTTTTTGAGAGACAGAGTCTTATTCTGTCACCCTTGGTAGAGTGCTGTGGCATCACAGCTCACAGCTATTTTTTGTTGCAGTTTTGCCGGGGCTGGGTTTGAACCCACCACCCTCAGTATATGGGGCCAGTGCCCTACTCACTGAGCCACAGGTGCTGCCCCCGTTTTCTTTTCTTTTTTCTATTTTTTTTTTTTTTGAAGCTCAAGTGATTCTCTTTCCTCAGCTAGAGGGGACTACAGGTGCCCACCACAATGCCGGCTATTTCTTAAAGACAGGGCCTCACTCTAACTCAGGCTGGTCTCAAACTCCTGAGCTCAGACAATCCACCGGCCTCAGCCCCCTAGAGTGCTAGGATTACAGGAATGAGCCACCATGCCCTGCCTTCCATTGATGTTTCCAAGCTGAGGCTCCTGGGAAGGGGAAATGTCACCCCATGGAGAAAGCCCTCCTCATTATAAAGCCGCCCCTGGAGAAGGTGAAGCAGAAGATGAGAAAGATTTCAGCTGGGATTTGAGTACAGGGATCTAGTACTTCCCAGAGGTAGATCTACTGTGTTGGACTTCTCAATTATACCACCTGAAGATCTCCATTTTCCTTGTCTTTTTTTTTTTTTTTTTTTGTAGTTGCATTTTTTGGCTGGGGCCGGGTCTGAACCCACCACCCTCAGTATATGGGACCAACGCCCTACTCACTGAGCCATAGGTGCCGCCCAAAACTAACTAATCCTTTTTTTTTTTTTGCAGTTTTTGGCCAGGCTGGGTTTGAAACTACCACCTCCGACACATGGGGTCAGTGCCCTACCCCTTTGAGCCACAGGTACCACCCTTCCTTGTCTTTTATTATTTTTTATTTTTTTGCAGTTTTTGGCTGGGGCTGGGTTTGAACCCATCACCTCTGGTACATGGGGCTGGTGCCCTACTCCTTGAGCCAAAGTCGCCACCCCTTTCCTTGTCTTTTAAAGCAGGGTGTCCATCATTAGCAGCTGAAAGATTCTGAGAGAAATTGGAAATGTTTTATCCTAAAATATGGCATTTTGACATTCTGGATTACTGAAGAAGCCTCAAGGTCTCTGTGACCTCCTTGCAACTACCACTGCCATCAACTCTCCCAAAATCTTCAAGTATCCATTTGCTTAAGAACCAGACCCACCTACGAGAAAAATTGTCCTTTTCTTCCTCTCTTTGAAAGACCAGGGGTGTGACCACACCTGAACAGACTGGATTGGAAGACAATGTCCCATTTCTCAAGACCAGGAGCATGACCACACCTGAATGGACTCTTTTTTTTTTTTTTTTTTTTTTTTTTTGAGAGAGTCT
Organism: Loris lydekkerianus; assembly: GCA_963574355.1. Taxonomy (NCBI): domain Eukaryota; kingdom Metazoa; phylum Chordata; class Mammalia; order Primates; family Lorisidae; genus Loris; species Loris lydekkerianus. The sequence continues at coordinate 9,253 of CAUYPK010077739.1, read as the reverse complement.
CAAGCTGTCGCCCTGGGTAGAGTGCTATGCTGTCATAGCTCACAGCAACCTCAAACTCTTGGGCTTAAGAGATTCCCTTGCCTCAGCCTCCCGAGTAGCTGAGACTACAGGTGCCTGCCACAATGCCTGGCTATTTTTTGGTTGTAGTTGTCATTGTTGTTTTAGCTGGCGCAGGCCTGATTCAAACCTGCCAGCCTTGGTGTATGTGGCTGGTGCCCTACCGACTGAGCTTCGGGCACCGCCTTTTTCTTCTTCCTTGAGTTAGAGTCTTGCTCTGTCACCCTGGCTAAAAGTGCTATGGCATCATAGGAACTCACTGCAATCTCAAACACCTGGGTTCAATCGACCCTTTTGCCTCAGCTTCCTAAGTAGATAAGACTACAGGCACCTGCCACAATGCCCGGCTAGTTTTCCTATTTTTAGTAGAAATGGGGTCTCACTTTGCTCAGGCTGGTCTCCAACTCCTGAGCTCATGCAATCCACCCACCTTTGCCTCCCAGAGTGCTAGGATTATATGCATGAGCCACTGGTCTGGGCTCTAAGGTAGGATTTTTGATTTCAGGTCAAAATATCTTTGGAGTATTTGCCTAGACTAGATGATTTGCAAGTTATGACCCACAGAGATCTTACTTTAGGATCATTTGGGCTACATGTTTCTGGGTCCTACTTCAGAAGGAGATTAAGGTGTTAGTAAGTTCCCTGTGACTCTGATGAAATAACACCAGGGAGCTTGTGTCCTCCTCCCTTGCTCCTCCTCTGCCCACTTCAAACCAAGTGATACTGCCCCTCTGGCTACACCAGAGGATAAGGAAATAATTAGTTGGATGAGGAGGAGGAATCCAAACTGGCTCAATGGACTCCTACCCTGCCCCCTATACCTTGCCCCCCAAACTTGCAGTTGGATCCAGAGACCCATCCATTCTTTGTGGGTGTTTGAGCCTTCATACCAGAGGCAGAAAGGGCTCCTCTGCAGAGGAAGGGGAGGAAGGGAGCTTGCCAGGAGATGTACATGCTTTCCAGGTCCAGCCACACGTTTTTGAGACCGAGTCTCACCCTGTCGTCCTGGGTAGCGTAGCCTGGTGTCATAGCTCACAGCCACCTTGAACTCTTGGGCTCAAGCGATCCTCTTGCCTTACCCTTCCAAGTAGCTGAGACTACAGGAGCCCACCACAATGCCTGGCTAGTTTTTCTTTTCTTTTTTTTTTTTTTTTTTGTAGGAATAGGATCTTACTTTGCTCAGGTTGGTCTCCAACTCCTTAGCTCAGGCATCTACCTGCCTTGGCCTCCCAGAGTGCTAGGATTACAGGTGTAAGTCATCATGCCTTGCCAAAAAAAAAATTTAAGAGACTGCTTCTTGGTCTGTTGCTCAGACTGCAGTGCAGTGATGTGATTGTAACTCACTGTAACCTTGAACTCCTGGTCTCAATCTACCTCCTATCTTGGCCTTCTACAATACTGGGACTACAAGGGTGAGCTACTGCCCCCAGCCTGGTGGCCCCTTTGTCCTCATCCCTCCCTCCCATTCCCTCTCCATGTCCTCCCCCCTTCTGTCACCACAGATTAGTTTGCATGTTCCCTAATTTTACATAAAGAAGAGTGTCCTCTTTCTTTCCTGCCCTGTTTCACACAGTCTATTTAGAGATGTACCCGTGTAGTGGGTGTCCATAGCGTGTTCTTTTATCCCAGAATAGGATGTTCTATAATTTGTTTATCTAATCAGTCACATTCTGATGGTTATTTTAGTTGTTTCCATTATTTGGTGGGTATGAACCATTGTACTGTACAAGTCTTTGTGGAGACACACGCCTTCGTTGCTCTTGGATAGATACACACACCTATGAGCAGAATCATATGGTTAGTGTATACTTAACTTTTTTTTTCAGACAGGGTCTCACTCTGGCACCCTGTCTAGAGTGCTATGATGTCTCAGCTCACAGCAGCTTCGAGCAATCCTCTTGCCTCAGTTTTTCTACTTTTAGTAGAGACGGGGTCTTGCTATTGCTCAGGCTGGTTTTGAACTCCTGAGCTCAGGCCATCCACTCCCCTTGGCCCCCTAGAGTGCTAGGATCACAGGTGTGAGCCACTGCGCCCCCTTATGCTTAACTTTAAGAAACTGCCCATCAGTTTCCAAAATTGGTTGTACTATTACCAGGGAGTGATTGCCCTCAGTTCCTGTAATTAGAGACAAAGAATTGAAATCAAACACCAAAGCAGTAAAGCAAATGGAAAGAAGTTAACTGAGCAAGTTAGCGCCAGACACGGAAGGGCGTGCCAGGAAAGGTAAGTCACAGGAGTACACTCCAGAATGGGGGCAAGAGCCATCCCAGAGGACAGTGGCGCTGGGATCTTTACCGGTTCCTTTTTTCTTTCTTCCTACTTCCTCATTCTTTTTTTTTTGAGACAGAATCTTACTATGTTGCCCTCGGTAGAGTGCCACAGCGTCACTGCTCACAGCAACCTCAAACTCTTGGGCTTAAGCGATTCTCTTGCCTCAGCCTCCCAAGTAGCTGGGACTACAGGTGCCTGCTATAAAACCCAGCTATTTTTTTTGCTGTTGTTGCAGTTGTCATTGTTGTTTAGCAGGCCCAGGCCGGGTTCACCCCCAGCCCTCGTGTGTGTGTGTGTGTGTGTGTGTGTGTGTGTGTGGCCAGTGCCTTAACCTCTGAGCTATGGGTGTCAAGCCCAACTTCCTCATTCTTGTGTTGCTGACCCCGTCCCCCAGTGAGAATGTTATCTCTGCCCATCTGTACCAGCTGGGGGGGGAGGGGTTACTTTATTTGTTCAGACTGAGACATGTCATGGCTTCCAAAGCCCACTGGGGGGCAAGTTGCGATGCTGATTTATGGTAATGATGGTATAATAAAGTCAGAGTCATTTGAGGACACTCTTGTCCCCTAACTGTGCAGGCGCCTCCTGCAGGACTTTGCCAAGCTGAAACCAGCAAGGTGTGTTTACCACGGATACAATTGTGGCTCGACCACAGCTTTTGTTTTCATTGATCTGTAACCCTAATTTTGTTCCCATTGTTTCCTGTCACCTGGGTTCTTTCTGTGTCAGCTGTGTTCCCTATCCTAACTCCTGCCTCAGCACCATTTTACATTCTCACCAACAGTGTGTGTGAGTTCCAGTGGTTCCACATCCTTGCCAGCATTTGACATGACCAGTCTTCTCAAAAGTTAGCCATTTCTTTTCTTTTTCTTTCTTTTTTTTTTTTTCCGACAGTCTCACTTTATTACTCTCGGTAGAGTGCTGTAGTGTCATAGTTCACAGCAACCTTTTGGGCTCAAGAGGATAAAAAAAAAGACTACTGGCTGTGGAGCATCTTTTTATGTGCTTATTTGCCACATGTATACCTTTTTTGATGAAGTACCCATTCTATATAAGTTATCTTTCCTTATTAAGTGTTAGAAATTCTTTTTTTTTGTTTTTGAGACGGAGCCTCAAGCTGTCACCCTGGGTAGAGTGCCGTGACGTCACAGCTCACAGCAACCTCCAACTCCTGGGCTTAGTGATTCTCTTGCCTCATCCTCCCAAGTAGCTGGGACCACAGGCACCCGCCACAACACTCGGCTATTTTTTGGTTGTAGTTGTTGTTTGGCAGGCCCGGGCTGGATTCGAACCTGCCAGCTCTGGTATGTGGCTGGTGCCTTAGCCGCTTGAGCTATAAGTGCCGAGCCTAGAAATTCTTTTTATGTCCTTTATTAGATATATTTTTCACAAATATGTGCTTGTCTTTTCGTTTTTTTTTTTAACAAGCACCACAGATTAATACACATTGAGTCTGAGAACCTCTCTTCAATGACAGTGCAAATTCAAACAGCAATGAGGGGGTGACCTATTGGAGTGACAAAGATAAAAGTAGGGTCCACAGGCATTGGCAACAGAGGGTAGGGGCAGCATTCCTCAGACCCCGTTAGAAGAGGTATGAATTCCGACAATAATGTAGGGGGGTTATTTGTGGATGATTTACAAAAAGAACCAAATCCTTACATGTAGGTTATTTTCCTCCGTAAGTTCAGTTCGATACATTTTTCCTGAAAAAATAATAAACAAGAGCAGTAAATTGTCTGTCCCAGGATCTTTGATCCTGGGGTCATGCTGAGGTGAGGGCTGCAGATGCATCTGGTAGACCATCTTTGGGACCAGTGAAACCACATGTAGTGAGAATTAGATGGTGTCAGCCAGGCTAGGGCTGACTTGACACAGCTGGTCTGGTCCTTTTAGGCCCTGGTGACCTTCACCTCCTCTCTCCCATTCTTATTGTTTCATAAATTTAGCTCTTATCCTAAAGATGCCCATCTTGAATCATTTAGGAAGATTGATTTAGGAAATGGACTTTTAAATCAGAAATGTTGTAATAGGTTACTGAGTTTTGCTGATTATTATTTAAAATAAGGGTTAATGTGGTCTTTGCTTTGAACCCTTATGTATAAAACTGATTTTTGGAAATGGAAGAACAGAAAAGTCTTGGAGAGGCTACTTTCACTGTTCTCCAGAATCACTGGCCTTCTGACAAATAAAGTTTGGTGGCCTATCCCTGTTTCAGCATATTGGCTGACAATGACAGGCAGCCTCTTTAGCTGGTAACACCTTGGTGTTCTGCCCTTACATGGCTCCCAGCCCTTTTGCCATCATCCATGAGTGGAAGGTGCAGAGAGTCTGGGAGGCCAGTTGGGCTGGAATTTGACCTGTCCCCAGCAGGGCTTGCCCTGCTGCACCCAGAGTCTAGGTCCATTCTGAGACTGCCTTGGCCTTGGGTGGGTGCCAGGCTTCAGACTCTAACTTGCCATCACCGGTGCAAACTGGGAACTGAGCACAGGATGACACAGCTTCCTGGGACCTAAGAAAAGACAGCCCTTTGCTCTCCAAACACTCATAGTTTCCTGGGACTCAGGAAGGTGGGGTTTGGCCAAGGCCCAGGCAGGACTCCTGGACCTGGGTTCTACTTAGACTCTGCCCTGCTGTGCTGCTTAGAGAAAGCTCCTTCCCCTTCCCAGGGCCTTGTTTCCTCAGCTGGACAGTGACGGTGGACCAGAGAGTCCATACCCTCTGGTCCCTCTGGTGGGGATTGAAAGCCTGGTTCCTGGAACCTGTCAGACCTAAGTCCCATTTGTAGCTCCATCACTTTCTGTGACTTGGCCTATTATTTTTGTACCTCAGTTTCTTTCTTTTCTTTTTTTTTGCAGCTTTTGGCCGGGGCTGGGTTTGAAACCATCACCTCCAACATATGGGGCCTGCGCACTACTCCTTTGAGCCACAGGTGCCGTCCTGTACCTCAGTTTCTTTCTCAACTTAAAGCTCTGCAATGGCTTCTCATTGCAGGAGGAGTCATTCATCACACTCCAGCCACAGGCTCTTTCAGTGCAGGGGAGCCCTTAATCTTCCTCCAGCCCTAGGGTCTTTATATATACTCCTGCCCCACCTTGCATGCTTCTCTGCCTCCCTCCCTGGTAGGTTCCTATTCACTCATCACAGCCCGGATGCTACTTCCTCTGGGTAGTTCTCCACGACCCCAGAAACATGGACACTTTTCACAGCATGACTGTGATCATGAAACAATTATGTCTACGTCCATCTTTTGTTTGATGTCTGTCTCCCATGTCCACTCCAGGCTCCCTGAGGGCAGGTTGAGTCAGTTTTGCTTGGGGCTATGTCTCCTGCTCCCTGGGACAGGCCTCGCATAAAGTAGGTTCCCCAGGACTTGTGTTGAATAAGGTAATGCTGACACCATATTTCATTCATTCCACCATGTAAGATGTGCCCCCCCCCATGTTAAAATTTCTGAAATCAGGATGTATTTTATGATTGCAGTGACTGGGTAGGACCTGTGGCTTATTCGCTGATGGCTGCACCTGTACATCATAACTTGCAGCATGGAAGGACATTGGACACACAGTGGTGTACTCTCAAGAAAAGCTGCCACTCCTGTGACACAGAGGACAATGTTGTCTGGAAAAACAGACTGAGTGACTCCTAATGAAAAAGTGATCCAGAAAAGTCAGACTCTGCATGTGCAGAAGTTTTAGGAACCCCTTTCACTAAATTACTTTGACCACAGTGTTCTTTATAGGTATGCACAATTGTGATGTTAAAAATCTGTGTAAGTAGATTTAAAAGCATGCCTCCAATAAACATAAAATAAAATTTCTTTCTTTTTCTTTTTTTTGTAGAGACAGAGTCTCACTTTACTGCCCTCGGTAAAGTGCCGTGGTGTCACACGGCTCACAGCAACCTCCAGCTCTTGGGCTTACACAATTCTCTTGCCTCAGCCTCCCGAGTAGCTGGGACTACAGGCACCCACCACAACTCCCAGCTATTTTTTTGTTGCAGTTTGGCCCGGTATATGGGGCCGGTGCCCTACTCACTGAGCCACAGGCACCACCCATAAAATAAGATTTCTAAGTGGTGGTAAAGCACTGTGTCATATTTCAATTGGAAGGGGGTTTATTGGGTTTTTTTTTAGTGGCACAAAAATGAATGATGCATCTTTCAACTGAAGGTGTTAGATTTAATTCCATATTATAATGTAATTTATGCTTTAGGAGTTTTGGTGTTGGTGTGGGAAGAGGCCCGTGCAGGGCTTAGAAGTGTGGCCTGGAGACACAAGAGATGCTCTATAAATGGGTACCTTCCCACCCTGGAGTTTCTGGAAACGGGCTCAGAGAAGCCATGTAGCACGTCATTCTCAATATGACCTGTAGGTGATGCTAAATAACCACAGTCAGGTGCAACCCTGGCACCACCCTGAGAGTTTTGGGCTGGAGGATGAGGACTAGACTAGAGGGAGGTCCCAGGAATGTCCAGCCTTGGTGGGCAAGCAGGCTCTTCCTCCACTTCAGGGAGAGCACATGGCTGATTCTACCAGCTTGTCTAGCTCAGAGATGGCTCTGGATACAGAGAGAGGAACAGAAGTCAGAGTCCTTGGCCTGTGATTCTGGGCCCCTTTCTCTTTCTGAGCCTCTGTCTGCCCAGCAATGCAGTGAGCTCCTGGGGGAGCCCTGATAGTTAAGGCTCCAAGGTGGCTGAAACGCCTTGCCCTGCCCTGCCCCAGAGTTAGCCAGGAACCAGTGACAGCCTTCTTCCTGTCTGACTTTGCCACCTCTTCTTGAGATCATGATGTTTCCCTTACTGTCTGAATGGGGAAACCGAGGCCCAAAAAAGGATTAAGTGGCTCCCACACCTACATGACTATGAGTGGTTGGAGCTCTCTCCTCCTTCCACTATACCCCTGTGACAGAAGAGAGTACAAAGTAGGGTGGGAGAGAATTCTCCCATAAAGAAAGTGAGCTAAGAGAAGTTCCTTGTTAAGATGATGCAGAAACCATACGTGACCAATTGTCTTCCTGCTAAAACTACAGGAAAGAGATTTTTTTTAAAAGCCACTGATTTCTTAGACAGGAAACAAAAAACACAAACCATTTAAGAAAAAAATGACAGACACTATCAAAATTTAAGACTTTTGCTCTTCAAAGGCTGTTGTTCAGAAAATGAACAGGAAGCCACAGACTGGGAGAAAGATATTCGCAATATGTATCTCTGACTAAGATCTTGCGTCCTCAATATATAACAACTTTTTCTACAACTCAATATGACAAATAGCTCAATTTAAAAATGGGCAAAATATGTGAACGGTTACTTCACAAAAGAAGACATATGAGTAGCCAATAAGCACTAAAAAGATGTTCAATATCTTTGGTCATAAGGGAAGTACAAACTAAAACTATAGTGAGATACCACCCATTAGGATGGTTATAATTAGAAATACTGATAATTCTGTGGAGCAACGGGAGCTCTCCTCTGTTACTGTAATAGTGGGAATGTAGAATGGAACAGCCACTGTCTTGTCCATTTGGTGTTGCTGTAACGGATACCTGAGACTGGGTCCTTTATGGAGTTCTGCAGACTGTACAAGAAGCCTGGGGCCACACTTGGGGCAGAAGGTGACAGGATCTCCCCTCATGGTAAGATGGTGAGAAGACAGAGAGAGAGGAGGTGCCAGGCTATCTTTAACAACTGGGAGTGAGAGCTTACAAACTCCCCAGAGGACAGCACCAAGCCATTCTTGAGGTATCTGCCCCCCCCCCAAGACCCAAGCTCCTCCCACTAGGCCCACAGGGATCCAATTTCAACATGAGACTTGGAGTGGCAAATAGCCAAACCACAATTTTGCAGTACTTATGAAAGCAACACTACACCATAGAATTAGCAAAGCCATTCCTGGGCATTTACCCAAAAGGAATGAAAATGCATGTCTACCTGAGGCCTTGTTCGGGAATGTCTATAGCAGCTTTATTCATAGTGGGCAGAAACAACTCAAATGCCTATCAATAGGTGAATGGCAGAACAAACTGGGCTGCAGCCATACCATGAGGGATACTGTAATGGAACTCTACTCAGCAATAGAAAGGAGTGAACTAGGTTGTGCGCAGTGGCTCACACCTGTAATCCTAGCACTCTGGGAGGCTGAGATGGGTGGATGGCTTGATCTCATGAGTTCAAAACCAGCCTGAGCAAGAGTGAGACCTTGTCTCTAAAAAATAGCCAGGCATTGTGGTGGGCGCCTGTAGTCTCAGCTACTCGGGAGGCTGAGCCAAGAGAATTACTTGAGCCCAAGAGTTGGAGGTTGCTGTGAGCTGTGACATCATAGCACTCTACCCAGGGTGACATAGTGAGGCTCTATCTCAAAAAAAAAAAAAAAGGAGCGAACTATTGATTCACACAACAGAATACATGGATCTCAAAATAACAAAGCTGAGGGAAAAGGAGCCAGAACAACAAAAAAGTCTAATACGTGCCGTGTGATTCCATTTATCTCAAATGTGAGAAAGTGTGAATCACTCTACAGTTACAGAAGGTAGACCTGTGGCTTTCTGATGTGGTGGGGTCAGGGACAGTCAGAAGGAAAGTGTTACCAAGGGCCCCGAGGGGCTCATGGGGGTGTGGATGTGATCCCTGGTAGCTTCCCAGTGGTCACATATATCAAAATCGATCCAACTGTACATTTTAAACACATGCAGCTTATTGCTTATCAATTATAGGTCAATAAACCTGTAATAGAAAGTAATTATGAACTTCAGGAAAAACACAGTAAGAATGGAAATGCAATGCTTAGTGATGAATAATTTTTTTTTTTTTTTTTTTTGAGACAGACTAACTAAATTGCCCTGGGAATATTGCTGTGACATAAAAGCTCACAGCAACATAAAACTCTTGGGCTTAATCTATTATCTTGCCTACGCATCCCACTAATGTG